>JAWQRJ010001656.1:0-15231 GCA_033557515.1 Diorygopyx duplodentatus | reverse complement strand
TACATCTTAATCGCTTATAGTTTTTTCAATGAACGGGCATTCCTTATGTAGGTCTTCGTTAAATATACACTTTCTTTTTTTGAACTCATTACTAAAAAAATCAATGGTAAAAATAAATAATAAATTAAATTGAACTGCAGTAAAACATACCCTTAGCACGTGTGTAATGCACCGTTGATAATTAAAATATATATATTATAAATTCAAATCACAATCGAATAATATATCAATTAAAAATTGCAATGCTGTCTGTAAGTGAAAGTCTGAACTACAACTGTGAGCTGTGAGCGAAAATTCCGTGTATGTTGGGGAGTTTGGGGAGAGAAATACAGGAATGAGATATAGCACTCCCGCACTACAATTTTTATGCCTGCGAACCAACGTAGGCTGGTAGGTAATTCACGTCGAAAGCATAATCGAAATTCGCAGTATCGTAAGTCGGTGTATAATTAAATGGAAATGTTCAAATCCATTCAATGCATTCGGTCCATCCGATGCCCCCAAATGTGCGGTTATCGTGAGCCACGCGTAGACTCGCAGATTACAGCAACGTAAGTGCCGTAATCTTGGAGTTATATCCGTAAAGTTGGATACCATTTTACACTTCGCCTCTGCATCTGAGTTTTCGTTTGATGGATATAGATCCAAGGAACTGTCTTCGCTTTCTGCGTATTGAACACTGATTGCAGGACTGTCAGATGAATCTTCCTGCACTTTTTTGCTCGGATTTGTGTTCTAGAAGTTGAGGGTGTGGACGTAAGTAGTTTTCTTGATCAAGATCTATTCTATCTTCATCAATGCTGCGTTTTAAATTTGAAACTGTAATTCCTTTTCCAGCCGGTACTTAGCCGCTTCTTCCTCCTTTTTTGTCGGATAGATGTTGCCTCTTGCCTTTTTTGCGCGAGCCATTCAATAAAACTGTCTACAACAACTTCTTTTATGGCAGAATTGTCAGCAACCACATGGCTGCATAAACAGCTTAAACCGTGTGGAATTTTTCCATTAAACAAGGAATTAATGGAAAAATTTCACACTTCCTAAAGCCAAAAGTAATCGTCAACGAGATTACTTCCATCGTAATTTGAAATACAAAGCATAAACATAAGATATAAAGGTGTACTCGCCAGAATTAAAATAAATGTTACAGTTTCGGCTATCCGATAAAAAGTTTGCACACTTTTATCAAATCACCTGTTCTTCCGCCTGTCTACTTTCCACAAATGCTAGAATAGAAGAAATGTTGCCAAACTTTGTTGGTATATTACCTACTTTTAAAGATAATATAAAAGACGCATCAATTTCTTTAAAATGTTTGCGGTAAAGGATAAGTGATATGTCTAAAATGTATAAAATACATGTATAAAATATTTATTCAATCGTTGCAGCTATAGTACACTTTTTGTGTACAGTTTTTGACAATAGTTTTAAAGAAGCATATTTTTCTGAAATATGCGTTTCATTCTATTAACGCTTACATTTTCAGTTTTCTTTAAGTCTGACGCTTTCACAAAAAAATAGCTAGGTTTTTGTAATTTTTTATTTAACTTTTTATTTAACTTTATGAATGAATATAATTATTTTTTATATTTAATAAGAATTAATCAAATATAAAATTTCACTATAAGCCCAATCTAAGTTACTCATTTTCATTATTGAATATTTAAATTAAATATATAAATATCTTGAAATTTTTAGCATTTACTATGAATTTCCAAACTGTTTTTATTGTTGTATACATGTGCCCCAAATTCCATGCTCACCATTGATATATTGGAAACAGTAAGAGCTACAGACTCAACAATATGGGGGTGTTCCAAGCTGTCCAGACCTTCTTTTGTTTTTCCAAAAAATGCATCGCCTTCTAGATATCCTGAAAAAACTGAAAATCGTCATTTTCTTTAAATGTGAATATTTTTCATATTATTTATCGTATCAAAAAATTTCAAGGGAAAAGGTTGTCAATATCAAAACGTTCTGTAGGATAGACTATAAATATATTTTTTACCTTGCACCGGTTTCGAGATGTGACCCAAACTTGTATTTTTTTAATTGGAAACCATAGTCGATTTTGACATTATTAAATTACTTGATTGTTACTTTCTCTTACCCTAAAGGTATAAAGAGAAAGTAATGCATTCGGTCCAACATTTTGATGGTGAGATTTTTTCCCTTTCCAACGATATAAGGTTCGAGGTATTTATCTCTCACAGTTTAGGAGATATGAAGAAAAATCATATTCCACCCAGATTTTAACCCACATCACACTATCCATTATTAAGAACTATGTTTTGTTTTCAAAACGAAAGACTGCATATGTGGTATTTATTATCTTTTGTGCTTTATTGGATATAAAGAAAAAGATTTTCTGAAAAAACAATTCTGCTCAAATTTAGTACGTCAATAAATTGCAAAACAAGGAAACAATAGGAAAGCAATAAACATTGTAACAGTAAACATGATAACAATAAACATAGTAACAATAAACATAGTAACAATAAACATGGTAACAATAAACGTGGTAACAATAAACATGGTAAGAATAAATACGATAATAATAAACCAAAATTTTTCTACAAAAGATGTTCAATATGGCGGCCGTTTACTTCTAAACATTTGGTAACACGCTGTTCGACACTTTCTACAATTCATTAACTGACGAACGATTTATTACATTTTATTAAACGATTTCCCAAAATGCCGCACCACACGTTAAATCCAAATCGTTCCTGAAAACGTAACTGTCGAACTATGTTCGGATTTTCATTATTTGAAATTCTGTAGTTGAATTTCGATTGTACCTTATGTAGGTAACAAATATATCCGTTTTTTCATAGATTGAAAACGCCATTATCAATGTAGAATATGAATAATTGACGGCAACTACAACTTATGACACCAGAGTAGTTTAACAATATTATTGACAGATGTGTAGTCTTTTGTTTCAATCATGGATAGTGTGATGTGGGTTAAAACCTGTGTGCAATTTGATATTTCTTCATATCTCCTAAACCATGAAAGGTAAATACCTCGAACCTTATATCGTTGGAAAGGGAAAAAATCAAGTAATTTAATAATGTCAAAATCAACTATGGTTTCCATTTAAAAAATTACAACTTTGTGTATTTTTGGGCATAAATAATATGGAAAACATTCACGTTTGAAGAAAATGACGATTTTCAGTTTTATCAGGATATATAGGAGACGATGCATTTTTTTGGAAAAACAAAAGAAGGTCTGAACAGCTTAGATAAACGCCCTCATATTGTACAGGGTGTCATAAGTAAGTAAAAGTAAGTTCAAACAAAAAAGAAAGGCTGCATGTTCATAATAAAACTAGAAAATGATTTTTCATACACAAAAACAACGAATACACGAATTAGTGATCAATTATTAGTAATTAAATTCACTTTATTTTCACTTTATTTCTTGTGCACACACACTTTAATTTTTTTTCTCGAAAAAAATATGTCCCTATCACTACTCATTTTTATACGGTCTTACTTAAATTCTAAATATTTAGGCTGGTATCATCTTAATGTATTTTAACAAGGAAAAAACAAGAACATAGGAGGCCGTGCGAAAATGCAATTTCGCACACGATATTATTTGGGGAGACGAAACAATTTACAAATTCTGGCATGTTTAATCGAAAAAACAAACATTTTTATGTTTGAGGATAGTCATTTAATCCAAGACGTGGGACATCAATACCGTTTTTCTTTAAACATATGGTGCGGTTTGTTGGTACTAAGGCCGTATTTTATTGAGGACAATCTAACTGCAGCAAAATATCTGCAGGCTTTGCAAGAAATGTTAGATGATATACCTTTATGGTATCGGCATAATAGGCTATGGTTCCAACAGGATGGATGTGCCCCACAACTCAAGAATAATCGGAGAGTATTTAAATGAAACATTTCCTAATCCATGGATTGGAACAAGAGGTCCAGTGGCGTGGCCTGCCAGATCTCCAGATTTAAATCCGCTCGACTATTAATTAACTATTAATTAAATTTATTATCTTCAAATTTTTATGTGTTTATTGTGAATTTTTAAGCGTTTTGACGTTTAAGGCACTATTTTATCACAGGTTAAGTTGATGTTGTTGTATAATATATTATGGGCTTATTTGTTTCGCAATGCAGATAGAGGAAAAATTAATAACAATGTTAAAAAAAGAGTTTCAGATGTTGGTAATAATGATGAGCTTACGAGAGTAATGATTGGGTATTACTAAAAATAATACTTATCTTCTTGGATCCAGACTGAATTACTCAAAAATCTAAACTGCAAAAGGAAGTGTTAATATTTTATAAACCATTCTTGCCTTGAGATTTTTGTTTTTTATCAATTAGGTTTAAAGATTTGTTGAAGAATTATTTTGTTCATTTTGTTATTTTGTAACATTTTTATCTAGCCATCATTTAGCTACTATTTCCTGTATTTATACCAGTACTTTATTATCACTAAAATTTTGGTACGCATTTATAAAAAAAAATATTGTCTGATGTTTTTATATATTTATGATGTTAACTGAAATATGTATATTTTTAAATAATTAAAATAAATGACGGTAAAAATGTTTTGGAAACGACTTACAAATATTAATAGTAAATACTTATTTTACAATATTAAATTTACTAAAAAACAAATTAATTAAAAAATCTAATAGAAATATTTTTATATTTTAAAATAATATTTTTTTAAATATTTATTAAAAATCTACAAAAAAAAGTATTTTCCTCATCATTCGCTGCTCAAAAAATAATATTACTAAAATAAAACACATTAAATTGATTACTACACCCCCACTCCCCTCCCTCTTTGTTCTCGCATTAACGCTCCTTATTTATTAGCATTATCTCTTAGTTATTAGCATTTTCCCGACGTTATCTCGAAATAACGGGAACAAAAAACATCGAAGGGTCCTCCGCTCTATCTCTCTCTTTTGTTATTGATTTTAGGGGCCTGGCGACAGTCCGGCGCCGTACCCGCACGGCGGGCCCCCGTACCCCCCCGGCTACCCCCCGCCCCCGAACTCCGCCCCGTACCCGCCCCACGGGGGCGTCTTCCCGCCCAGCATGGGCTTCAACGTCAACTCGCCGATGTACATGCCGCCGCCGAGGGGCGCGTACCCCCCGCCCCCCGGAGGGGGGTACCCCCACGGGCCGCCCGTGGGGTACCCGCCGTCCGACGCGGGGTACCCCGCGGGCCCTCCCGGCGGCTACCCGTACTCCGGGGGACCGTACCCAGGGGGCCCCCCGCCCCCCACAACCTCCTACCCTTACGCGCAGGATGCGATCCAGGACCAGTCGACGCGCCCGAATTATTCGACGCCGCCCAGAAGCCCCCCAATTCCCGAATTTCAGGTATATTGGTTTTCGTAAAAAAAAAAATGGGAAAAATATATAAAAAATTGAATTTTTTAAAATTAAAAAAGATAAAAAATACTAACTCGAAATCAAATAATCTTTGGTGGAATATAGTAATAATATACCGTACTTCAATTGGGCTTTGCAAATTACAATTCCGTAATTTTCTACAGGTAATTAAGTTCGATCATGTATCATGTACTTTATCCAAAGATCTTTTGTAGGAAACAGTATTAGAGTACTACGTTTTCCCAGAGATATAGTGCGTTTATGACTTTACCTCCATAACTGCTTTACTGACGATCTCTCATCAAACTCAATAAGTCTACTTGGACTTCTATTTTTCATAGGATCCTCTGCATCCTTAGCCTTATTCATAATATACTTCTACTTCATTCTTTTTTGGTACTCGATAAATAAAAGCACTGTATATCGTGAGAACTATACTAATGCAGCGCCCCCTCCTTCGATCCTTGTAAGCATTTACCAGTAGCTACTTGAGCGAAACTCATCTCTTCACCCTCTTAGCTTCTTGGTTTCAAGCGGCTTCTTGGCTTCAACTTTCTACTAACCACCTGTAGTTCTTATTCTTCTTATTGTGGTGTTGGTCGTTTTCCAATGAAACACCCAAAGCCAATGAAGGTCTTACGAAAACATTCTCTTCTAGGCCACTCCTACTTTGCTGCCGGCCGAACCATTCGACCCAAGTGGCGATGCGGAAACTTTGAGGAAGGCGATGAAAGGCTTCGGCACTGACGAGAAGGCAATTATCAACGTTCTGGCAAGAAGAACCAACTCTCAGAGGATGCAGATCGCTGTCCAATTTAAGACCATGTACGGAAAGGTGAGAATCTTTCAATTGTTGTTCATTGTTCCTTTTTAGTTGTTTAGTAACTTTCTGGTTTTGATGGTGATATTTTGGATTTTACATCACAATTTTTGTTGGCCATCCTGCATCCGGGCAAAGCGAATCCTTTGCCCAGATGCAGGATGGGCAGAAAGAGTTCCTGCCCAAAACATCAAACCATCTGACACCTCCCCCATTTCCCCAGGACTTAGTCAAGGACCTCAAGAGCGAAACCAGCGGCAACTTCAAAAAACTGGTCGTATCCCTGATGACCCCATTGCCGGTTCTCTACGCCCAGCACCTCCGCGAAGCGATGGGCGGCATCGGAACCGACGAAGAAGTCCTGATCGAGGTCATGTGCACCAAATCGAACGACGAGATCCGCTGCATCAGGGAGGCGTACGAGCGGGAGTTCGGCAGCTCCCTGGAGGACGACTTGCGATCCGACACCTCCGGTACCTTCAAGAGAGTGATGGTCTCCTTGTGCGCAGCGGGCAGGGACGAGAGCATGCACGTGGATCACGAGGCCGCGGTGGTAGACGCCAATCGCCTCCTGGAGGCTGGAGAGCTGCAGTGGGGTACGGACGAGTCGATCTTCAACATGGTCCTGTGCCAGAGGAATTTCGTTCAGCTCCGTTTGGTCTTCGACGAGTACGAGAAGATTTCCGGGACGGACATAGAGGATACCATCAAGGGGGAGTTTTCGGGGGATTCCGAAGGAGCGTTTCTGGCGATCGTCAGGTCCATCCGGAACACCCCTCATTTCTACGCGAAGGCTCTGCACGATGCCATCTCGGGGATTGGGACGAAGGATAACAAGCTGATCAGGATAACGGCGACGAGATGCGAGATCGATATGGGGGATATCATGGGGATCTATGCGGCCAAGTATGGGGAGAGCTTAGGGGAAGCCATTGAGGTATGTATTGTTGGGGTGTTTCTGAAAAATTGGAGGTGTTTGTTTATGTTTTTGTTCGTGAAATTCTCCAGATAGATCTTAGCATAAAATAAGCATGTAAAAAGTTGAGATTATTAACACTAACTCCTTGGAAATGTTGCATCAACTTGCTTTGGGTATATTTCAGGTGTGGACATTCCTTTTCCAAGAAGGGTATTTCTGGAAATGGAATGATGTTTTTATAAAATTTTATGATATGATTGAGTGAAGAAACACAATCACTTTAAGGTTAAGCTTTTCTGATCTCTGTTGGGGGACTAAAAAGGTTTTTTGAATCGAGCTAGCTAGGTCTGCGAAGTACTGCCCAATTTAAGTAGAAACCCAAAATTATAAGCACATTTACAAAAAAATAACAAGTCGAAACGATTTATCATATTTGTTTCAAATTTCCATCCCTTATATATTTTACGTCATAATTGTAATTGGTCATAAAAAAATTAAATTGGAATTAATGCAAAAGTCGCCAATTAGTGACTTTTGCATTAATTCCAAAAATCTTATTTAATATTTTTATCGAAATTATTATTGAAAATCTTGAAGATTGAAAAGGGAAGGGTGATAATAGAAAATAGTGGGAATTAAAAATTGTAGAGATAGAAAATTGTGAATTAAATGTTTGAAGTAATAGATATGATCAAGATGAAAATTGAAAATGATGAACATTGAAAAAGGTGAATTGAAGATTGTTTGTATTTGAAAATCATGAAAATTGTGAATTGAAAATGGTGAACATTGTGAATTAAAGATTGTTTGAATTTGAAAATCTTGAAAATTATGGGAATTGAAAATTGTTTGAAATTGAAAATGACATAATTTTTAATGGTGAAAATTGTAAATTGAAAAGATTGAAGATTGAAAATGGTGAATTGAAAATTGTTTTAAATTGAAAATCTTGACAATTGAAAAGGAAATAGAAAATTGTGAATTGAATGTTTAAAATTTAAAAGGGCGAAAATTGAAAATAGTGAATTGAATGTTCAAGAAAATTGTATAAATTGAAAAGTGTGAATTGAAGATTCTGAAAATTGATCATAAAATGGTGAAAATTGTGAATTGAAGATATGTAGTTTGAAATTGAAAATGGTGAACATTGTGATTAAAGATTGTTTGAAATTGAAAATTATGAAAATTGAAATCAATTGAAAAGGGTAAATTAAAGATTGTTTGATTTGAAAATCTTGAAAAGTATGGGAGTTGAAAATTGTGGATTGAATGTTTGAAATTGAAAATGGTAAAAACTGTGAATTGAAGATTGTTTTAAATTGAAAATTTTTAAAATTGAAAAGGTGAAAATAGAAAATAGTGGGAATTGAAAAGTTTGAAAATTGCAGAAATAGAAAATTATAAGATGATTGTTTGAAATTGTAAATTATGGGAATTGAAATTTTTAAAAATTGTGAACTGAATGTTCAAGAAAATTGAAAGTTGAGAGTTGAAATCTTGAAAATTGAAAATGATGAAAATTTAAAATAGCGACAATGAAGACGGTGAAATTTGAAAAGGGTGAAAATTGGAAATGGCGAAAATTGAAAATAGTAAATTGAAGGTTGTTTTGAATTGAAAATGATAAAAATTGCGGAAATTAAAGTTTGTAAAAATTGTGAATTGAAGATTTTTTGAGATTGAATACTGTGAAAATTGAAAATGGTGAATTGAAGATTGTTCGAAATTGGTAAAGGGTGTTAATAAAAAATAATGGAAATTGAAAATTGTAGAGATAGAAAATTGTGATTTAAATGTTTGAAATAATGCAGATAATCAAGATAAATATCTTGAAAATTGAAATGATGGAAATTGAAAATGACGAAAATTGAAAACGGCGAAAATTGGAAAAGTAAATTGAAGACTGTTTGAAATTGAAAATTGTGAAAACTGAAAATGGTGAAATTTGAAAAGGGTGAAAATTGGAAATGGCGAAAATAGTAAATTCAAGGTTGTTTTGAATTGAAAATGATAAAAATTGCGGAAATTAAAGTTTGTAAAAATTGTTAATTGAAGATTTTTTAAGATTGAAAACTGTGAAAATTGAAAATGGTGAATTGAAGATTGTTCGAAATTGGAAAAGGGTGTTAATAGAAAATAATGGAAATTGAAAATTGTAGAGATAGAAAATTGTGATTTAAATGTTTGAAATAATACAGATAATCAAGATAAATATCTTGAAAATTGAAATGATGGAAATTGAAAATGGTGGAAATTGAAAATGGCGAAAATTGAAAATGGCGTAAATTGGAAAAGTAAATTGAAAACTGTTTGAAATTTGTGAAAACTTTAAATGATGAATTGAAGACGGTGAAATTTGAAAAGGGTGAAAATTGGAAATGGCGAAAATTGAAGGTTGTTTTGAATTGAAAATGATAAAAATTGTGGAAATTAAAGTTTGTAAAAATTGTGAATTGAAGATTTTTTGAGATTGAAAACTGTGAAAATTGAAAATGGTGAATTGAAGATTGCTCGAAATTGGAAAAGGGTGTTAATAGAAAATAATGGAAATTGAAAATTGTAGAGGTAGAAAATTGTGATTTAAATGTTACAGATTTAAATATTTAAATAACATTTCAATAATACAGATAATCAAGATAAATATCTTGAAAATTTAAATGATGGAAATTGAAAATGGTGGAAATTGAAAACGGCGAAAATTGAAAAAGTAAATTGAAGACTGTTTGAAATTGAAAGTTTTAAAAATTGAAAAGGGTGAGTGATAATTGAAAAGTGGGGCTTGAAAATTGTGAAAATTGGAAAGGGTGAAAATTGAAAATTGTGGATTGAAAATTGTTTGAGATAGAAAAGTGTGAATTGAAGATCATTTGAAATTGAAAATTGTGAAAATTGAAAAGGGCGAATTGAAGATTGTTTTAAATTGAAAATCTTGAAAATTGAAAAGAGTGAAAATTGAAAATGAAAATCGTGAAAATTATGGGAATTGAAATTTGTGAATTGAATGTTCAAATTAAAGATTCTTGAAAATTGAAAATTGTAAAAATATAAAATTGTGAAAACTGAAAATGGTGAATTGAAGATTGTTTGAAATTGAAAATCTTGAAAATTTAAAAGATTACCCTTTTAATAATTGAAAATAGTGGGAATTGAAAATTGCGGAAATGATAAAATCACCTTTCACAATTTTTATCATTTTCAATTTCAAACAATCTTCAATTTTCAATTCCCATAATTTTCAAGATTTTCAAATTCAAACAATCTTTAATTCACAAGGTTCACCATTTTCAATTTCAAACTATCTTCAATTCACAATTTTCATGATTTTCAAATTCAAACAATCTCCAATTCACCTTTTTCAATTTTCAAGATTTTCATCTTGATTATATCTATTACTTCAAACATTTAATTCACAACTTTCTATCTCTACAATTTTCAATTCCCACTATTTTCTATTATCAACCTTTTCAATCTTCAAGATTTCAATTTCGAACAATCTTCAATTCACCATTTTCAATTTTCACAATTTTCAATCTCAAAAAGTCTTAATTCACAATTTTCACCATTTTCAATTTTCACAATTGTTAATTTCCACAATTTTTATTATCTTCAATTTCAAACAATCTTCAATTAACTATTTTCAATTTTCGTCATTTTCAATTTTCACCCTTTTCAATTTTCACCATTTCCAATTTTCACCATTTGTTGTTGTAGGCTTTCGAGGCCGGTCAAGAAACTTTCATTATCAGAACTAACTGATCAGTTAGTTCTGATGATCAGTTAGTTCTAATGATCAGTTAGTTCTGATGTTTGTTCTGTCTGTAATGATCGGCGAAACGTCAACGGAGAGTTTTTTTTCACTGTTTTCAATTTTCAAGATTTTTCATTTCAAACAATCTTTAATTCACAATGTTCATGATTTTCAAATTCAAACAATTTTCAATTCACCATTTTCAATTTTCACAATGTTCAATATCAAATAATCTTGAAATCACAATGTTCAACATTTTCAATTTCCACAAGTTTTATCATTTTCAATTTCAAACGATCTTCAATTTTCACTGTTTTCAATTTCCATCGTTTAAAAACTAGCTTAACTTAAGAAATGGTGGTTGGGGAACTTTTGGGCCATACAAAAATATCCACATTTTTACTTGAAAGTATTTTCTGTTTTTAAAATTTTAGATCTGCCACTAGTTTCCCAATAAATCCCCATTTTCCTGTTAAAAAATACCAACTTTTAAACTTAAACAGTTAAGGTGAATGACTAGAAATCTAACCCGACAGACCAAAATTAAGAAAATTGGTATTTTAATTTGAAAAATGGGGATGGTGATATGATTACGAACATGAGAAAAAATGAAAAAAATCATAGTGACCGACCCAGTTAGAAAATTAACTAAAAGAGCTTCTATTATAGTTTATTTAACTTATTTTCCTTATACAGTATCTGAATAATTCTGAAATGGAAACTGATTTTTTTTGCACTACAATGTTGAAACTTAATGTTAAAGGATTTTTGACAACATTTATTTTAAGATTCGATTTGGGAAATTTCACGTAAAGAAATATATTTTTTTTAATTTTAATTTAGTGTTTTTTTAAAAATATTTGTAACATTGTATTGACAATTTTCTTTTACAGGGCGACACATCGGGAGACTACAAAAAATGTTTACTGGCACTTATAGGAGAGTATTAACATTGTATTTGTCTGCATTATTGTTTGGGTGGAAGTAAGTTATTTCTTCATAATCGCATAATCGTTATGGGAACGTACGTAATGCATGTTATACTTTATTATGTTATCTTTCAAATTATTACGTAAATTTACTGATTATACAAAACAAGAAAAAATTATACACGCAACAAATAAAATATATATTTAATAAAAGAAGTTGTTCCAAATTTATTTATTCCCTACTTAACATGTAGTAATATCTACCAACGCATTCTTGCACAACAAATTTTAGTCATCCGTACACTGTTTGCCCACTAAGGAAAATACGCGTGACTCATCGTTCGTCAAAGCATTTACGGACGTCACAGGAGTGACGTCAAAGAAACAAGTCACTAACACAATAATAACATTTAAGGTAGGTAACAATCCATTTTTACTGATATTAAAATTTTTGATTTATCTTTTTTTCTGCTGTACATGTAAAGAGAATTTAAAAATAGGTTGTTTTCAACGATGTTGCATCACGTTCTGATTGTCAATGAAATGCCGTTTAAATTACAAAGTATCGACGTTAAAACGAGAGAGCCAGAGAACAAAGCGATGTGACCTTCAATCCTGCCGAGGTCATGATTGATTGCTTTTTGTTTGTTGTGAACTGGAAACGCCGACTAGAAACACGATAGCAGGAGAAATTATTTTTTATTACGGAAAACCGATACTTAAACTTCTTTTTTTTGATAAGCAACAGTAAATAATATATTGAGATGTCAATAAAGATGTCGACAAATAAACTTATTTGTTAAATCTTAAATCCTGAATTATGGCGTCACACCACCTTCTTCTATTTTCCTTTTTCTTCATTATTGCTCTTCTGCCTTCTATGGTTCTTCGATTTCGTACTTATTCCGTTTTTGCTCTTTCTCCTATCATCTTGCTCCTCTTTCCGCTTAATCTTTCTTTTCCTCTTCGTTTTTCTTCGTTACTTTGAAATGCCACCTCTCTCCTTTGTTGTCTACTCCTCCCTCTTCTGCTTGTTCTCTTTTCGTCCATTTTCCTTCATCATCTTTTCTCTTCCCTGTTCCTGCTCATTTCTTCTTCTTCATATGAAGATTCGTTTGAAAATTGTAGGAATCGGATTTGTAGGGGAAAGAACGTTTTAGGTAGAAAAGATTTTGCCCATTTTCTATATTCAGATATTTAGGAATGTTATTAATGTTGAAGAAAATTGAAATAATATTCAGATTACTTTAAAATTAAAAATTAATTATTCTTAATGATAAAACATACAGTTGAATAATTTTAGACTACCATAGTACACCTATTGTTGGTTTGGAATTTTAAAATATTGAAGTAATAATAAAAATATACTTTATACAGTCCTACCTTTAATACATTTTATAGATTGGTTATGTACCCGGGTAAATACCCCAAAGTACCCTGGGTATTTTTACCCAGAGAAATAAATACCCAGGTATTTTACATCACTACCCAAACCTTCCAACATACACGGAATTTTCGTTCACAGCTCACAGTTGCAGTTCAGGCTTTCACTTACAGACAACATCGCAATTTTTAATCGATATATTATTCGATTGTGATTTGAATTTACTAGTTATAATATATATTTTTTAATTATCAACGATGCATTACATACGTGCTAAGGGTATGTTTTACTGCAGTTTAATTTAATTTATTATTATTTTTTACCATTGACTTGTTTAGTAATGGGTTCAAAAAAAAAGAAAGTGTACATTTAACGAAGACCTACAGAAGGAATACTCGTGCATTGAAAAAACTATAAGCGATTTCGATGTACGGTGCAATATATGTTCTTCAAAATTTTCAAAAAGCTAAGTGGACGTACAGATATTAAACTTCATATAAATAGTAATAAACATAAAATGTCAAACTCTGCTGCTGCTTCTAGCTCGTCATTAAAGACTTTCTTCAAACAGGAGAAAATGGGTGATAAGGAAGAAGAATTAGCTGCAGTAGAAGGTATTTTTGCATACCATACTATTTGCAACAACCATAGCTTTAGATCTATGGATTGTACGTCCAAGCTAATTCAGGTGGCATTTGAGCCTAAATTTGCTAAGGAAGAAACAATAATGCTAAATGTTTTCATGCCTCACGCTTTAAGAGCTTTGCACAATGATTTGGAAAAATCTTCATTTGTTTCAATCTTAACTGATGCGTTCAATCACAAGGAAATAAAACTTTTTCCAATACTTGTTAAATTTATAGATTGGAGTTATGGAGTTAGAGTTTTAGAATTTTTAGAAAAAATTTTTAAAAAAAATTTTAGAATTTAAATCCTTACCTGGTGAAACATCCGATATTGTCAGCAATTATTTAGCTACATGTCTTGAAGAAAATAATTTAAAAGAAAAAGTTATTGGTCTTTGTGCCGATAATACGAATTCTAACTTTGGAGGAGCTGATAGACGTGGAAAAAATAATGTTTTTGTTAAACTGAAACCAAACCTTAACCATTATTTAGTTGGAGTCGGATGTGCAGCGCATATTTTCCTTAACACTATAAGAACATCAGCTGATGTTTTGCCAGATGATATAGAAATGATTATATCTAAGATATACTTATACTTTAAATCTTGAATATTGTTAGAGTAGAAACATGGAATTTTTTTTGCAACTTCGTAGAAATCGAAGTTGCAAATTTTTTTCAATAATTCTAGGGTATTCACAAACAAGATGGTTAGCATTACTTCTCGCAATTGAGAGGGCACTCCAAATGTTTTTACCGCTGAACGCTTATTTTCAATCTCAAGAAAAATGTCTTATGCTTATTTTAAAATTCTTTGAAAATCCAGTTTCAGAAGCTTAGCTACATATTATTAACACTTAGGCTTCAATATTTCATAAAGCTATTACGACAATTGAAAATCAAACTGCGTCTGTATTTGATGCAATTTCTTCAATGGAAGCTCTGAAAGCTTCAATATTGAGCAAGATAGAGGATAATTTTTTTCCAATAAATGTTAAAAAACTCTAGAAAAACTTGAAGAGAATGGAGACGTGTCACAACACGAAGTTATTGAATTTCGAGAAGCTATTGCTTCATTTTATCAGACTGCCCTTATTTATTTGGAGAAATGGAGAAAAAAGTATTTCAGGAGATCGGAACGTACAGCTGGATCATAATAAATAAAATCCCTTCTTGGAGTCAAGTTGAAACAACCTTTTTGTTAATTAATAAAATGATACCAAACCATAAATTATTGGGAATTGATATATATGAGGAATATGTTTACCTTAAACAGTATATCACGGAAGAAAAAATATTGGAATGATCAAAAAATAAAACGTGTCCTATTCAGAGGTGGAGGGAAATAATAATAAAATAAAAAGCATATTTTAATAAGAACTAGATTCCTTGTTCAAATGTTTTAAAATTGCCAGAGTTTTTCTTT
>JAWQRJ010001655.1:0-15232 GCA_033557515.1 Diorygopyx duplodentatus | reverse complement strand
AGAAATGGGGGACGACAAAATGATTTTTACTCATTGTATTATTCATCGGGAGCATTTTAGCTGCAAAAAAATTGTCTCCGGATTTGAATAATATTCTTACGCAGTCGATACAAATTATGAATTATGTTAAATGTACCGCACTAAATTTAAGATTATTTACTCTTCTATGCAACGAAATGGGATCTGGACATGAAAATTTATTAATCCATGTAGAAGTGCGATGGTTATCGCGAGGGAAAATATTAACGAGACTGTATGAATTAAGAAAAGAAGTTCAAACATTTCTAGATTCAAAAAAATCAGATTTGAGGCATATTTTCGCTGATAATGAGTGTATTGCCAAATTGGCTACTTGTCAGACATATTTGTTGATGTTTTAACGACATACCCCTACCTATCCCCCAACCTTAATGTGGGCCGCAAAAGAAAACATTTTTTTTAGTGGTGCGTGATTCGAAATCAGTTTTTTAGTAATTTAATAATGTCAAAATCAACTATGGTTTCAAAGTTAAAAAATATTTTTATAATCTATCCTACAGAATGTTTTGATATCTACAACTTTTTCCCCCGAAATTTTTTGATACGATAAATAATATGGAAAATGTTCACATTTGAAGAAAATAACGATTTTCAGTATTTACAGGATATCTAGTAGGCGATACATTTTTTTGGAAAAACAAAAGAAGCCTTTCCGGTGTTAGATTGATGAGTGCGTATTATCTTCAAACAAATAGAAGAGAAAACTATATTTTTTAATTAAAAATATAATGTTAAAATCGCACTGCAGATGGAGACACTTAACCCATTTGCTATTGATAGATAATCACAACTTATTAACTTTTCCGCCTACGTCAACATAAATCCTCTTCACTCGATGTAAATAAGTTGTCCAGGGAAAAGGGGCAAATGAACAGAATATGTGGAAATAGGAAACGTTATCGCTCATTAAACATAACCTACGACAAAAACGAAACTCAAAACCAACTCGGAGATCTAAACAACTTTTTAGGTCCCGTCCCTTTTTCTCTATTTGCAAGTTTTATATCAATTTCCTGGAATATTTCGATCTCGCTAGATGCAGCTGCGAGATCCGAGATCATTAAGGGGAATATAACTGGTGCAATTAAATTTTAACCATTTGCGGTTAGAGCCGAGACTTTAAATTATCCCGACTGGAAATAATCTATAATCGGTTTCTCTCGCTAATTAATATAAAACGCGGAATTCCAACAAAAAACCGTCTAACGACGCCAATTAATAATGGCGGCCGCGCGCGCGTTTCGTCGATCTTTTGTTTAGGTTTTAGCCGAAGTGGGCTGCGGTGTCGCCGAAAGTCCGAACGACGAGGTCAGGATCGACAACCCTACGGTCTCAGACAGGGCATTGACCGTCTAAAAACGGCCCCCCCCGGAATAAATCGGCCCGTCCCTCCCCCCGCCCGCCTATCATCCGACCAGATATTTATAGATAACGAAGCGTCAGATTCGAATAAACAGGGGTTGGAATCGTACCTGCCGGATATATTTGGTAACCCTGGCGGCGCCTATACGACAAGTGAAAAACCTACTTGGGTAGTTAACAGTGCAGGTGGATTACACGAGATGGCGCTATCGTCAGTTCTTCCTGGCGACACCTATGAAATATCTTCTTAAAGTAAGTAAAGTAGATATCTAACTTTTCCTATTCCTACTTTTATAGCTTTTAAAACCTAACTTTATTGTAAACTAGATTGAAATATAGAATTACCGCTAAAAATCTCTTTTAATGGAGAAACATAAAGGCTAGAATTCGACAGTTGGTTATTAATTAGTATTTTTTTTTTGTAAAGTTATTCACCCATTATAAACTATATTCAAATGCCCTTTGGAATTCAGTTTCCATATTTTTTTATTATTTTAATTTTTATTGTTAGTGCTATTTTCTTCTAGAAGTATTTTCATATATTCTCCTAAACGCTACGCAACTTCAGTTTTATAAACAGAACACCTTGTTTATATTTAAATTATTCAATTATTTAAATTGTTTGTCGAATTTATGGTCGATTTTATTAACCATACATTTAGCTAAAGTCGCACCATTTACGAAGTATTGAACATTTTTTACAACAAGGGCACAGGGATTAGGTGAGAAAAAGTCGTGTGAGAATTTAAGTCAGAAGACAGTGTTCAGTCAATCACCCCCAGTATAATCCACCCCATGTACGCTGAGAAGAAGAAAGAATGAAAAACTGGTAAATGTAGGAAGTGGTTATAGGAGAATTGAAGTTCAGAAAAAGAGAAGTTGTAGAATCTTTTCCTTTTCCCATATAATAAAGATGGGTGTAACGTATAATTAAAATACATTTTATTTTAAGAAAATGTCTTCCTAAAAGTATATGAACAAAATATAATTCGTTAATACTATTAATACAATATTTATAATAATAAATTAGTAAAAAGAATTATTAACATAATTAATAGGTGCCATCGATATTAATATCTATTAATTTAATATCTCTGATTTCGGTCCGAATATTTCGATGAGAGCTTGCTAACCGAATATCGATCGCTGTACCTATCATCGACATACTTCTCTTCCGTCTTGTAGTTTATTTCCGGAGTGCCGAAAGTTTTCTGCCAATGATGAGTCCAGTAGAAGTCCTCCGGATTTACATCCTTCGGTGATCGGAAGTCTCTGCATATGACCACGCAGTATATTATGCTAGCGATTAACGTTAAGAAGCCGACTATTAAAAATATTATTCCTAGCACCCTACAGAGAAAACAAAATAAACATTACTTCGTTTTGTTTGTTCTTTTTTCCGGGTAACGTACCAAACATAAACTGGTTCGAAAAACTGAATAACTATCACAAATCCCAACGTTACCAGGACGATACCCAAATTCAACAGCAACATCAGACAGCACATTCCTTTGATGTTCGGACAGAAAGGGTTTGGTGCGGCCATCGTCTCAACGGTGACGCCGCCTTTCCGGGAATTTCTTGTTTTTACAGTGCTGGCAACCGAAGGAGCTACTCCACTCCTATAGGAATAGTGACTAGGAGCTCCTCTTGATCTGGAACCACGACTAGAATAATAAAAAATACCGTTATTAATAATTATAGTACATAAGAAAAAAGTGGAAGGAAAAGAGCGGATATCATCCCAAGGAAAACAGTCCACCCCAAATATCTTTGCACGAAATTTTTTTCCGCAGAAATGGCGAAATACGTCAACCTTCATTTGAATGGGGACATCTTTTAGCATAAAATTAGTTTTCCCCTTTTCATTGGGGTGGACTGTTTTTCTTGGTACACCATATAAGAGTTAAATAATTGGGGATAAATTAATTGGGGAAAAACGTTAATTTGTTCGTCATTTTCGGAATTATGGAGATGTACATGTTGGGAAATTACACGATCTTCATCTATAAGTATACTATCAAGAGTATTAATAGTATTAATGGCTTTGAAGTATTATTATCTGAAGTATTCCTTGCATCCCTAATATAGTTTGGCTCTGTTGGACAAATCTTTTTCACAAAAGTCTCATGTGTGGGGTTGGCTTTATTATTAAGTACATTATTCCTCGCAAAAATTCTTATGTAAATGCGTTAAAATGTGTTAAACTTCAAAATCCGCAAGAGCAGAGGTTCTTTAAAAAAATGTGATAAAAGTGAGGAGATAGTTTCAGATGAGGTAGCAGATCGTCTGTGGTTGGGACAAAAAGTTTAAAAGATTATCAGTTTGAATTGATAATTACATTCTGGATGCTACTGTAGCTTTGCTACAGTTATTAGAACGCAATTGCGGTACTGCTGGCAGTTTTGTAATAGTCTCGGTGGAAGTCATTGTTGATGTTGATGGAATCATGTTTATTGAATTGTTGGCTTGACCGTATTCAATCGACTTCAAAATTTGATTTCCTACGTTGATCCCATTTTGAATTGAATCGTCAAATGCAGTTTTCGGCCAGTGCTGTGGATTTCCATCCACCGTACCTTTTTAGTAGGTTATGTAACCACCAGTATCAATTAGTATTGTGGCAGAACTGCTGCGAAAGCATTTTCTTCTGCAACAACCTTAAGCTTGGTTTGGGTGGAAATATCTTTCTTTATTCTTTTTGGGTGGAAAGAAACAGATAAGGTTGCGCTATTAGATTATTCTATTCACGCAAAAATAAACAACATTGTTGAACATGTATTCACATCTTTAAAAGTATTGCCCACATGGATGACATTTATAACAAATGCCTAAGGAAATTCCTTTAAATATACCGACCTGAAAAACTAATGATGATCTATGGGAGAAACTAGAGGAAGATCAAATAGTTCACAACAAAGAAGAGAAAATTGGACACACACTAAAGAGGGAGAGAGAAATCAAGTTAGGGAGGAATGGAGAAGAATAATGAGGAAAATAGGCGAAATATCAGAGGGAACAACACTCAGAGTGCACTCCAGGAACGAGAAGAAGAATATTATTTTTGGTTTCTAATGAACCATTTGCTTCTTATGGGGTACAATTTGCTTCGTATGGAGTATGGGGTAGTTGCAGCACACTTTTTAATATTTATACTGAGCTAATTACCTGAGTTCAGATGGAGCTTTGTAAGCACCACTTGTGACGTAGATGTCCGAACCATTGTCATCATATCCGCTTCCTCTGCTCAATGCTGACGAAGCTCTTGGAGGATTTCGCGTATGGTGATACCTTCTGCCTTCACGTTCGTTTACAATATTATAAGGCTGAAAAGGTCAAATTTCACAAATAAAAATATTTAGTTTATTTAACTGTTAAGTTTAACTTTAAGTAACTAAACATTAAAGTTTTAAAGGCCTTCTAATTCTTCTTAGTTTTTATGCTACATAAAATGTTTTTATTAGACTTAAAACCATGGCATGGATTTTAATATCCCATATATCGCCATTCTGACATGGGTTCTGTTCTTTTTTTTGCCAAGAGACTGAACAGAGCACGAAGATATTATATTTTTTGCAATTGCATTATTAAAATGTAGTCTATTAGCCATTATTGTAATAATTGAACTTGTATTGGACCCAAATATAAAGAACTTTGAAGTTTACTTTTATGTATAAGCTTTCATGTTATAGAGTTGTACACTGTAGTTGTGGTTCCTTACACTTTTTTATTACAATGTTCCGGCTTTCAGAAAACATTACTGAAGATTCCGAGAACTGTTTGTAAGAAAGTTCTGGTGGTTTCACAGCATCGAAAATTGGACAAACTTCTACAGTAATACTAAAATTTGACTACAGACAACAAGCAGTGTATGTACCGTAGACCGGAATAATATATAAATAATAGAAATAATAATAGAAATATATGGGGAATGGATAAAGCTAGAAGTCTGAAAATTTGGATTTGAATATGGTAGGAAGAGATAAAAATATTTTCAATAAGCTGGCAGTTCCCGTTATACTGGAAGTTGACAATTGCTTTGTTAATTTAAATGGAATGGCCCCAATTTTAATTTTTTTATTTAATCTATATTCAATTTTGAACAACTTTCGTAATACATTTGCCAGGCCTAAACTTAATCATTTTCGAGACATTTTTGTTGCAAAAATTAGCAGCAATATTTTGAAAAATCGAATTTTCATAATTAGACTTATGCGGTAATAATGATTTAGAAAAGTCTGCATTAATGATTTAATTAAGAATTCCAAGAGAGGAAAGAGAGTAATGATTTATTACTAATCAGTATGTTTAGAAACTAAATTTAGATTTTTAACACTTTTATTCGTCGACCGGTTTCGGTATCAAAGTACAATCATCATGGACAAACATGGGCTTTTTGATTACAAAAGTAACACTATAAACTATAATTAAAATCACGTGTTAAAATATTGTATTAGGTTAAGTGTAACTTACACCTCTACGAACTATGCTAACGTTGGAATATTAATCCAGATTGGTTGTATTGTACATCGAAGAAGTTTAATTAGATGATAACACATTTGAAGTTACCTAAAATAAAAATTAGATTATTTCTAAAAGACATGCTTGCCTTGCTGAAGGCTAGGTTTGCAGTATTAAACGGAAAACTGGTCGAACATGTTTTATTTGAAAGTGCGTAGCAAAATGCGCGCGAAGAATTTGGATTTTGAATTTGAAATTAAAGTTTAAAAATTACATTGTTATATTGTAAGAATCATGATTATAACAGTTATACGATTTTGCACATTTATAGATAAAAACTTTTATCAATTATTAAATTGAAGAATTATATTAAGTAATTTTAGAAAATTAATGTTTGTAATATAATAAAATAGCGAGTTATAAATTATAAAATTATAGAGTTAATGAGGAACTTCAATCATTAATTAGTAGAAATGAAAAGAAAGTAAACAAAAAGAAAAGGGCGAAATAGAGTAAAAAATGAATAATTATATGTTTAGAATAATTGGGAAATTGATTTATTAATAATAAATACGCAAATAAAATGAAATTATATTAAATTTACTGTAAAGTAGAAAATAAAATTTTATAAAAAAATTGTTTCTTATTCAAAGGATATCTGAGGGACTGGTAAATATGTGGAATATTGTTTTCCAATTGATCATTAAGTAGTAAGGTTTGTGGGTGGTTTTTCCAAATGAATCTATTTCATAGCTTTCGAATAATTCCATTAAGTATCCTTTATTCAGTTGATGGGTGATTTTGATGTTATCAAATGTGAATTTATTACTGTTAAAATTTATGTGTCTCTCCTATGTATATAGCATTGCAAGTTTCACATGTTAGGGTGTATACACCATTTTTTGCTAGTAATTTGGTAGATGGTTTACTATTGTTAAGTATGTTTTTTAGATTATGGTTTGTTTTAAGGGCAAGTGAAATGTTGAATTTATTAGCAATGTTTTTAATTTTGTTACTGATTTTGCCTTGATAAGTGATGGCTCTATAGATTGGTTTATGTTTATCTTCTATATGTAGTAGTAGTGTTGTATGGTTATTATATCTAACATTGTATTTTTGAAATATGTTATTAAAATAGTGGATATCGTAACCATTGTTAGAAGCAATTTGTTGTATAATGTTTAACTCTTTTTCATGTTATTAAAACTGAGAGGAGTATCTTTTAGTCTGTATATACAAGAAATGAAAGTTGATTTTTTAATTGTTGAGCCATGAAAAGAATTAAATGAGATAATAGCGTCGGTTTGTGTAGGTTTCCTATAAATGTCATAATTAATTGTATGTAGGGATGTTAGTAAAGTGATACTTAAAAAATTTAAGGTGTGATTATTTTGTAATTCTATGGTGAAATTTATTTTAGGGTGTAATGTATTTATAAAATTATGAAGTTGATTTATAATATTTATATCTGTAGTGTCAATTATGACTAGAATATCGTCTACATATTTGTTCCATAATAAAATTTTGTTATTGAATTCGAAATTGCTGTTGTGTATAATTTCTTCTAGACGGTTCATGAAAATGCATCATTATGCGATAATGTTCATACTTCATTAACATTTAGTTGAGACATCCAACTTTTCAGAAGTACACCTTATTCAGAAATTACATTTTGAATAAGAAATCTTTAACTGACAAAAAGTGATTTTTTGTAAATGGCACCTATCAAATATTTTTATCTTATCAAATAATTAGTATCAAAATCCTCAATCCTAAAATGTGTCCTTTTCCGATTATTTAAGGTTTTTCAAGCTCTTGCTGCAAAAGCGATCCTTTGACAATACATTCATTTGTTGTGAATTTGATTGCCTACAAATTAATTATCAATTTTGACGTTTATTTAGCTTAGGTTGCTTGATTTCATATTTAGGGTGAAAAATTAACGCAGACATCATTTGGAAATCAAGTTATCAAGATATTTCACATGTTTACTTCTTGGCAATGTTGGCAAGTCCTTACTGTGTTATAAATGGCAACTAATAATAACTCCAATGTTGATATTTTGAATTTATTTATTATTCATGGTCAATGCCAACAAATAATCAGTAGAATGTGCAGGACATTTAACGAAAAATATCCCAATTTGCCGCTGCTTAATAGAGCAAAATTCAAAAGGTTACAATCAGCAATACGAAAAAACGAGAATTCTATGAGATGGTTCTAGTTCACCCTCTTCTAGGTGAACCAAGATTTTTCAAAAAAAATATTTGAATTGACGAAGCGACATGTTGTGTATTTAAGAATGTCCCACCGGGTGTATTTCTGAAAAGTTCAATGTCTCAACCAATAGTTAATGAAGTATGAACATTATCGCATAAGTCTTAATTATGAAAATTTGATTTTTCAAAATGTCCCATTACTTATAAAATTGGGTTGGTTTCTTCTGAATGTTGTTCCATTAAGTGGCGGCAAATTCTGATATTTTTCGTTAAATGTCCTGCACATTCTACTTATTATTTATTGGCATTGACCATGAATAATAAATAAATTCATAATATCAACATTGAAGTAATCATTAGTTGCCATTTTAGAACACAGTAAGGACTTGTCAACGTTGTCAAGAACTAAACATGTGAAATGTCTTGATAACTTGACATCCAAATGATACCTGGATTAATTTTTCACCTATAATATGAAATCAACCAACTTAAGTTACATAAACGTCAAAATTGATAACTAATTTGTAGGCAACCAAATTTACAACAAATGAATGTATTGTCAAAGGATCGCTTTTGCAGCGAGAGCTCGAAAAAACATAAATAATCGGAAAAAGATCAATTTTAGGTATAGGGAAACCTAATAATCAATAATATTAATAATCAATAATTATAATTAATAATAGCGAGTATTTTTGTTCTACAATGGTTAAGGTAATTTTTTTTCCTGCCAATGTTCAGCTACGGTCTCATATGGAACCACTGTGCGGCGGTGAATAATAAACTTTTGTTGTCTATTAAAAACATAGCAAAATGCTCAGCTGATTATCACTAAAATATGGATCCTTCGCAATAATTAGCTGAGTGACCACTGAATCAAAATGACCTAGACGACTTGATCAGAGATCTCGGACTGTCAAAACTAGCATCAGAACTTCTAGCTTCTCGGTTGAAAGAAAGAAATGTAGTAACACCAGAAACAACTATCTCGGTCTATCGCAGAAGGGAAAAGAAGTTACTCCCTTTCTTTTCTGAAGAGGATGATTTTGTGTTTTGTGGCGATATGTCTGGTTTAATCGCTGCAATAGGATTACAAAACTATGATTCAAATGAT
Source organism: Diorygopyx duplodentatus (assembly GCA_033557515.1). Lineage (NCBI taxonomy): Eukaryota > Metazoa > Arthropoda > Insecta > Coleoptera > Scarabaeidae > Diorygopyx > Diorygopyx duplodentatus. Next base: position 6,040 of record JAWQRJ010001655.1, on the reverse strand, counting down.
GGCATTTATTTATAGACTCATCAAAACGCAGTCTTAAATGTGTACTCTTACACAATGGCAATAAATTGGGTTATTTGCCTATTGCACATTCAAAAGAAGCTAAAGAAGAATACCCTACGATTTCCGTGGTAATGGAGAAAATAAAGTACTCAGAACATAACTGAGTTATATGTGTAGACCTGAAAATGGTGAACTTCCTCTTAGGTTAGCAAGGCGGTTACACGAAACACCCCTATTTTATATGCTTCTGGGACAGCAGAGCTAAAGCTGAGCACTGGTCTAAGAAAGATTGGCCTTTGAGGGAAAGTTTTTGTCCTAAGACCGTATAATGTTGCCTTCTTTCCATATTAAATTAGGGCATATGAAACAGTGCGTAAAAACTCTCAACAAAGATGGGGAATGTTTTAAGTACATCACGAGAACTTCTCCAAAACTGAGTACTGAAAAGAAAAGAGCTTTTTGATGGCCCTCAGATCAGAAAATTAATAAATGATCCGAACTTCCCTAATTGCATGACAGATATTGAAAAATATGCGTGGAATGAGTTTGTTTGGGTAGTGAAAAATTTCTTAGGAAATAAAAAGTCTACCAACTACTCTCAACACATTCAGCAACTAATGCTGCATTTCCAGAGAGTTGGATGGAACATGAGCATTAAGCTACATTTCCTTTTCAGCCATTTAGATTGAGGGTTTCCAGAAAATCTTGGTGATTTAAGTAAGGAGCAAGGAGAACGCTTCCATTAGACATTCGCACTATGGAAGAGCGATACTAGGGTTACTGGAATGCAAATATGATGGATGACTACTGTTGGAGCATTCAAAGTATTGCTCCTGAGTCGGCTCATGCGAGAAAATATTATAAAAGAAAATTGTATTCAAATTACCCTAGTGTAATAAAAGGTTGTAGCTTAACATTGGTATGTTTTTTGTAAAAATCGCTCCTCTTCATGGCTCAAAAACTGGAGCTGTTACTGGCAAAAGGACTTCTAATTAATAATCAGCGAGGAAAATACATTTAGAATCAGGTGTAAAACTTCATAAAACAGAACCACTGTTAACCTACCATATTAATCTAATAATACTATTAAACGAGCTGATATTGTATATAAATTTATTTGTACGGGTCATCTCGAAAACGGTCTAATCGGTTGGGTTGATAATTACAGTATTTCAACATTACGGTACAAGAAATCGATTTATATAGCTCCCAACTTCCAAAAAACTCATTTTAGGATACAAAATTAGTAAGTTTTTGGGAGTTGGGAAATAATAGTTTGCTGTAACGACGATTTGAGTTAGTTTGACCGTTGACCACACGATGGCGCTAACAGTATAAACATTCGAAAATGCGCTAAAAATGTGTTTTTAACCAATGGAGCTCAGTCTACCAGGTATTTAATATAAATTGTTACACATAATAGTTATTCCTATTGTGTGTAAATCTGAACACAGGCAAGATCTCTCTTCTTTGTCGCTTTATGTTTATGGGGGAGTCTTCTATTCTTTAACCGATGTAATAATCGAATACCATATTTTTTTTGAATACTTACCGTATATTCCGATAGAGTCCTCTCAGACGGTGCCCTTTGGCTTTCTTCTCCATCAGAATAAACACTCCTTGGCACATGTACAGGTATGGGGGATTCTGCAGGCCTCCTAGCTACATAATGATTTTTATTTACACGAGTTGCCATGCCTTTTGCCATGGTATCCGACAATTCATCTAAAAATTAACAAAGCGCTCTTAATTGTCATAGAAAAATCAGCAATAATGTTTGACAGTGTTCCTTTTTTTCGAGCCAATATTAATGTTAATATTAAATTGATACTTTGGTAGTAGTGTATAATTAAAAATAAAAATCTGTCTAGGAGAAATCTTTTCATCTAGAAAATCATTTTGTTTTAAAATGAATTCCAACGTCTTCTAGATGGATTTTTTCGATTATATGTAAGTGTATTGAATTTGGGCAACCCACAGATCATTTCAGAGCTTTCATGGGTTAAGATAAGTTAAGTTGTTTTCCCTCTGGTTGTTATGGTTTCTGCTTCTGCTCTGGAATGATCCGCTATACCAGATTATTTCGAATTACAGGTTACGCTCTTAAGTTATGTAGGTTAATTTTTCTCCAAAGTACTGTACTTTGAAGTAAGTTTTCGTGTAAAAAATGACCTCCAGCGAGGTCAACAGACGACTATGCCGTCGACCCAGAAAGTTAAACAAAACAATTAACAATTCTGCGGCGATGACAAAAGAAAGCTAATTTAACGCCGCGTTAGAAACTAACCTTAATCTACAGAAAAAGCTTTTTCGTGTTTTATTTATGCGCTCCGCCTGTTTAGAAAATGATAAATATACCGGGATTCGAATTTTCAATCGAAAGTTGAAAGTTGAATTGTGCAAAGAAAAATTCTTCTGAGCACATTCTAATGATTAAATTAAGTCTATTTTTAATGTTTTAATAAAAAAATTAAACAATTTATTTTGCATCACCCAGTATATACGTGTGAACAGACCAAGTGAGAAGCTGAGAACAGAATTTCATTCATAACAATCAAGTTGCTTTCGCTTGCAACGCACCTGTGAACTATTTGTTTATATTAAGTGAAAGCTACTTGTGCAATATGCAAATAAGTATAATTTGTTGAGAAAACAGCAAAGAACAAAAAATATTGTATTAAAGTTATTATTAGTAGTTTGAACTAGCAATTACTTTCTGTTAAAAATGTTAAGGTTATTCTTCCTTCTTCCATTATTCTTCCTTTGACATACCCATTCGAATATCTTGGCTTGACGGGTGTTTTGGCCATAGGGAACTCTTTTCGTCTTCTCTTATTCTTGCCATTTTAACAACTAGTGCAAAAAACGACAAAAACTGTCAAAGCTACGAAAAAATGGAAAAAAACACTAATAAAAAAGAAATAATAATAGTTTTAAACTGCCTTTGTTAGATTGTTATGTTTACATGTAATAAAAATAATTGCGAGAACTTTAACAGTAACAATTTTGATTAAATTGTTCCACTTTGCTGTCCATCCACCAGATGGACAGCAAAGTGGTCCTTCTGGGGCAGACTGGGCAATTGGCAAAGAAGTGTATTTGCCCCCGTAATGAAAACTGAGAAGAATGACTGCTTTCAAACTTTTCTTTGAAGAATGAATGAAAAGTCTTCAGTCATTAACATTCTATTCAAAGCCAAACATCTTTACTAATCCAGGAATGTCTTTGCAAGAGACCAGATCTGCATCTTCAGCGGAAAATCGCACGAAATCCTGCTCCCTGTACCATGAAAATGAAGTTCCAGAAGAAAGTAAGTGTTTCTCTTGTAATCCGAAACTAAGAAGTTCCGCTGCACCTTTTGGCAGTCCTAAATCTCTCGCTAAATCATTCATCTCTGACTGGGAAAACAACTGCGGGTTCTCAGAAGTGTGTTCAAAATCTTCATCTTCAAATATAGGACTTGCACTTGAAATTTCTTTGAACACTCTTTTCTTATGATCTTGTGGTGCTCTCCATTCCATGGGTTTGGCTATATGAAAATTGTTCTTCTTGCCTTTTGACAACTTGCGAAGTTCATATTTTTAACAAACTCCGTAATGTTTTTCTGTTGTTTTGACAGCGAATATTTACCACAAGTGTAACAAAAACTTCCAGGGGAGTTAACACATTTAGAGAAGAACTAGTTATTTTAAAGATACCCTCGTTAACTTGCGAAGCGGGCGTCCTTCCCACATTATTTATTAATAATAATATTATATATTTTATTTATCCAATATTTCCAACTGAAAGAATCAATTGTTGTAGAATCAAAACTTAAAGAAAATTGAAAACATAAATATTTTTTTTAGATTGCGATTATTATATATTTTAACTTAATGGTATGTGCGCATATTTTTTGTTGGTGCATATTTCGAACAAACCCAATAATTATTTCTAATCTTCATAAAATCAATAAATTGAATACGTTGATCATTGAATTGAAGAACTGATCACAATAACAAAGAAAAAACTAATAACAAATTCAAATTTCATAGTTTACCGCCTTTAACTAGCTTTTGTTTTTCTCCTATTTCAAGGCTGTAGCAAATAGCAAGACTTCTTACGGTTACAGTTATCTGTAACAGAAAAATAGAGCAGAAAAACTGGATAAATACCGACCGAGGCGTGGTTGCCGAATTAAAGATCAAAAACTTTTGCTCTCGTTGATCGATTCGCTTTCTAAAAATGACGTCAACCGCTCAATATGGTCCGAACCCGCTCTGACGTTTGCTTTATTAGATTCGACCGTACAAACGGTACAAACCGCCATGGCAATCTGCGATTTTTCGTACTCACCGTTCGCCGTCGGTAAATCGCCTTTTTCTTCGATGTTTTCCCCGTTCTGGTCACGTCTCGTTGCCCATTTCGTTTGGTCACTTTAAAAACTGCGAGTTGTGCACCAAAATCGCGTATGCGACGGTCGAAAAGTCGCTTGTGCGCGGCCTAACCGTTGTGTGTGTGTGTGTGGAACGGAGTTGGCCATGGAAGGCCGCGTGGGGAACATTACGTCATTCCGAAGAAATCCGCAGGTTGCTAGATGAGCCTAGATCGGCGGCGCTCTTCTTTGCCTCTCTACTCTAGCAAGACCGTCATCGATGCACTTCCCATGATCTACTTTTTATTCGAGAGTAACTTCGCGATGGGCGCGGTTTCGTCAGTGATCCAACGTTGAAATCTCTGCATGGAAAACTTATGGATAAAATTAATGCACAGCTTTATTACACTACAACTTTTATGTTGCAGTTTACAACAACTACAACTTTTGTGTTACTGAATGGATAGTAACTCTATGTACTTAAACTTGTAAATGGCATTATGTAATCATTTTCGAAAGAAATTAGCACATTTGGACCTTGAAAACCGATTGTTTTTTTCGTGGTTGATTTTCTTGGTTATTTAGCAACAAGAAGTTCTTGTTAAGAACACAATAAATAATAAAAATAAAATAAGTAAAATACAAGACAATTCGCGCGACATGATGATCAGCTTCGGGAACATTTCGCTGGAGCAAAAAATGAACTCGAAAACTTGTGAGCTTTGCAAATCGATGAAAGTACAGACATCAGCAGCAAAGCTCAATTAGTTTCTTTTCTGCGAATCATCAAAGGTGGTAAAATAATAAATCAGTTTTTCTTTTGCCGTGAGTTGAAGGAAAGAACGACAGGAGGAATTCCAGGAGGAATTCCAAGAGGATGCTCCTTTGGACAATTGTGTAATTAATAAATTTATCTCTAACGATTTGATCGTTATCAAAGAAATGCAATTAAATGGAATATTTGAAAATTATTTTGAATTATGGAGAGAATGATGTTATATTTAATTTTGTTTCTTGATGTTTAAATGTAACGATATAGGTATTTTAAAAGATTAGCCCACCCTATATTAGATTTTATATACACCAAATCGCCTTCTTCTCAAAATGAGCTGTTTTGAAAATGTTTGCTTCTTATGAAAATTGCGAAGACCCTCTGTTATTCTTGTCCAATTATTCAACGCTTTTTCGCTGAAATCCCCGATAATTGTTCACAATTATACAGTGCGGTAAGCAATATATTTTATGTATTCTAAATTTTCCTGTTCTTAATAGGTCTTTCGCTGTTAGTAACCCGATAGTGTTATGCCAATTTCAAATCAAGTATTGGATACGATCGTCTACCCGTGAGCATCTCATTGAATTCCAGAATTCACTTGGAACTCATTCAGACGTCCACCGGTTCACAAAAGAAGAGTTTTAAAAGAATACACTATCAATTCATATTTTACAACCATAGAAAATCCTCTTTTAAGTAGTACGAAACTTCTTTATTGTGTTAACTTGATAGTACTATTTCAGTTTTGTCAGAAACAAGAATTCTTATTGATACTTCAATAGATGAACTCCCTAAAATGACCTCGCTGCGCCCTCTATCCTTCATGGGGTGAGATCACCCGAGATTTAAACCATCTAAATGAACACCGTTTCCCTATACCAGGTTGCCAGTTTCCTTCCTTACCGACTGGT
>JAWQRJ010001654.1:0-15232 GCA_033557515.1 Diorygopyx duplodentatus | reverse complement strand
CACAAACTTCATGATTTTAAAAAGACTAAGAGAAACAGCCATTATGCGAAAAAATACAAATCCTAATAAGCAAACTAAGATTTCAGACGTTTTGTCACCAAATAAACTGTTTTCTGCTCTATTAATATTTCATTTTACGTTTTTAGATTAACCCCCGTTTACGTAAATAAATCGCTAACGTGAACGTGCGTTGTTTTATTTTGTTCACGGTATCGAGATTCCACTGTAATGTCAAAATCAAGTATGGTGTCCATTTAAAAAAATACAACTTTGGGTCATATCTCGAAACTGGTGCAAGGTAAAAAATATGTTTATAATCTACCCTACAGAATATTTTGATATCTACAACTTTTTCCCTCGAAATTTTTTGATACAATAAATGATATGGAAAATATTCAGATTTGAAGAAAATGACAATTTTCAGTATTTTCAGGATATCTAGTTGGTAAAATTTCAAAAAAATTCAAATTGATTTTAATTAACTCTAGTTGTATGCATTTAAATTCAAACTAGTCCTGTGATGGGAGGGGGGTATACGTCATGATCACGCCACGTGGAATATACTATCCTTCTTCCTCACAGGTCACGTGCGTATACCGTTTCTCTCTTTTAAGTTTCAATACACTGTTGGGCGTCCAGCGTTAGGGTTTATCTAGGGAGTATATTAAAAAAACTTTGAAATTAAAGTCAAAAGTTTGACAACAAGGACGATAACTTAGTGCCGCCAACCTATAGTGTAAATAAGATACAATTTCCCTAAACATTTGTGCCTAAAAAAATGCCAGCAGCGCTTCTGGATTCAGGGTACGGAACTATTATTGTACACGGTTTCCTTAATAGGTTGGACCTTGGACCGCTTGGTCACGTATTCTGTTGTGTAGACATAACCTCAAGTGCGGTTTTTGCACGTTTTTTAGCAGCTTGCCTGTGAGTTAACGTAACTTATAACGATTAACGTATAGTATTCGAATTCAATCTTTAAGTTTAGTTTTATTGTTTTAATTTTCATTGAAAAAGATACCGTACTTCAGGTGTATTCAAGCATTTTAATTTTATCAAAAATAAAATTAAAATTCGTCAGAGAGAAGAACGAGAAGAAATCCGTATTAATTTTGTGGGTACAATAAAATTGATTACGGATTGCTAAGGATATTACATTAATTCGGCGTGTGCTAAATCGTAAATCCTAAAAAAAGAAAGGCATAAACAGTAGAACACATTACAAAAATTTAGAAATGTATGTGTAGATATTTATTACTCTTGGAAGATTTATATCTTCCATTATACTTTTGCTGCCCATTTGGAGAACTGTGAATTTGAAGAATTGCAAGTTACAGAAACAAACTATGTATGTGATGTGTGGTGTTCTTTGGAATTTGACGAAGACGATTTGAAGAATCATTACCGAAAATGTGCGTTTAACAAGGAGAGGTTATCCGAAGAACAGGGCGGCAGTCGAGGTAACGTAAAACGTCAATGCAAACACTAATGTACGGGTTCTAATTATTATTTTTCGTTGAAGTTACTTTCGTTTTTTATTTTTGCAAAATGTAAGTCGCATTTTCGCCAAAAAATCCCTTATTAAATATAGGCTACATCGAAAACCGTAAGAGTTATCAAAAATCTGGAACAATTTCGAGTCTTTTTAAAAAAAAAATAGCAAATGTCAAAACAGATCATTGAATTAAAAGGCTTTAAACTTCTTTTATTTGCTTTAATTTTATAAATATACTGAGGTACTAGTTTCGATCCATGGATCATCATCAGTTTTTAATCTATAAACGAAAAGTACATTGAAAGTATAAAATAATGAAAGGTTGTACATTTGAGAGGGGGATTTGGCATGTGGTGAAAAATAGATGGCAGCACAATAGAAATGAAGCAGTACAATGATATACCACGCTTTAAATAAATAATATTTAAGATTTTGATTAATTAAAATGTATTATTAATGAATTAAGGGAGGGTATAAGCCAAAATCTATGGTGCAAAACGCTTTAATAACCAAAATATTTACAGTTGAAAACGCAACAATTTGAAAAGAAACCTGAAAAAGTTTCAAGTGAAATTCCGTTATGTCCACAGTTACATGCTATAGAAATGATTTTCAACAAATGAAGGTACAATTTGCTATACTAAATATTTAGTAAGTCTTTTATCATTCTCAATCGGAGAAAAGGTCAATGACCCATAAAGTAGGCTGAGAAAAGTGTGGCTGTTTACTATTAGATGGCGCTGACGATGTTTCAAATGACGTAACATTTGTTATCGAGAAGGTGCAGTTCAACTGTTCTTTATTTTTATTCAATAATAAACACTTATGCTTTAATTATAATTATATTTATTTAAAATTTATTCATATAAAAAATTATTAATTTTTAATTTGGTTCAGCAATTAATTTCAATTGTCAAATATCACAGAACAGCACACATCTCAGTATTAATTTATTCTGGGATCAGAAGAACTTTCAGTTGATGAAACATGAAACATTGCTTCAACTGTTACTTCTAAACCAGATTAGATAAAGCAGAGGAGGCAGATGGTAGAATTATTCAATTAAATACATCTTCTCGCCTCATCTAAATAAATCAAATTTTTCAGAAAAGTAAAACATATAGAACATATTTCAAAATAAAATGATCAAACTTTTTCAATTTTTTTAACTATAAATTAATTTTTTTAGCTGTGTGTTTCTGAATTTCTTCCACATTTGGCTTTCTTTTTTCGAATACTCATAAATGGAACATTTAGCACGTTTTGTTAGAGCCAAAATCTTTTTGTTTGTTAACATTTTTCTCCCGATCAAACTTACGCTTGTGTCAGTTTGAATTTTTCTTTGATGCTTTCCATAGTTCTTCAATGCATGATTGTGCTTTCTATTTTAGATACCAAATTTCCATGTGATACTTTTAATCGTGTTTGGGCGAAAACACTGGAATCTCCATCTCCGATGAACTGCAAATATCTCACTTTGTGCATTTCTTCACTCAAATTAAAACATTTGACAACTAGGACAGCTTCCATACTAGCGGCAGATTGGTTCCAATTCTTGTAGCACACGTGCGACTTTGGGATATCTCCGCTGTTTTCAGCTCTGACGCAAATGGAGCAGCATCGATTCCTGACGCCCACAAACAGTAGCTCGTTTGTGAACCTTCCTATAATTCCCACCATTTCAGATAAGGACTTATAGTTGGTCCATATGAGCGCTTACTCCAAAATCTATATTCACTGTAATCAATGGGGTTCCATCTTCACAAATTTCACCTTTCTCGAGTACGTTACTATACTCTCTCGCTCTAGCTGATTTCACACATTTCCACAATGATCACCTCCATTAGTAAAGAAATTATCTGCTTGCAACTTTGTTGATATGTTCGTTTGTAACATGTGGAATAATAAATTTCCATTTGCAGTTGGCGCTGAAATTCAAACGCCTGTCTCGCATGCCTTTGCAATTTGCTGTCACTTGTGATAGCTTGTTACACTTGTTGCAAATTAATATTGTTTAATTTGAGGAATGTCATTAATAATTTTTTAAAATGACCGCTAGTGTCAGTTCGGAGATTAATCAAAGCCGTGTATTTTTTTTCAAAGCCGACTGCAAATGGAAATTTATTCTTCCGCATGTTATATTTACAGATTCCAGTTCTTGCTCAATTTTGTAAAATAAATTTTCCGACATAAATGGTATATTCATACAGCTAAGTTGTTCTTCTAAATGTCCGCAAGTACTTCTAGTAGACATACAACCCCAAACTGCCCCGTTATTTATTTCAGACACCATTTTGGGTCTTTTGTTCCAGGCTGTAAAATTGAAATTTTTGTTTTATGATTAGAGAGCACATTAAAAAGTTTATTATTTGATTTAAATTATATTATTTGGCTGTAAATGTTGGTTGGTTTTAAATTGGTGTTATTAAAAGATGCAGGTTTATAAATTACTTTGTTATTAGAATTACGCAATTCTGTCAAGGTAATTGGATTAATATTACAAAGAATCGTGTTTTGTTACTTGTTTAGATATAATTTTATTTATGATGTTCTTACTGAAACCATTATTTTCAGCAAGATTAAATATGCATTCTATTTCTTTTTCTCGTGTTTCAGGAGATAAAAAGTAGTTAAATACGTGATATACAGCTGTCCCAAATTCGATGCTCACCATTGGTATCTTGGAAAACGGTAAGAGCTGCAGACTCAATTAAATGGAACAACATAGGGGGTGTTTATCTAAGCTGTTCAGACTTTTTTTTGTTTTTGCAAAAAAAATGCATTGCCTACTAGATATCCTGAAAAAACTGAAAATCGTCATGTTCTTCAAATGTGAATATTTTCCATATTAGTATCGTATCAAAAAATTTCTAGGAAAAGTTGTAGATATCAAAACATTCTGTAGGATAGATAATAAAAATATTTTTTACCTTGCACCAGTTTCGAGATGTGACCCAAAGTTCTATTTTTTTAATGGAAACCGTAGTTGATTTTAACATGATTAAATTATTTGATTTTTTCCAACGATATAAGATTCGAGGTATTTATCTTTCATAGTTTAGGAGACATGAAGAAAAATCATATTTCACACAGATTTTAATGCACATCACACTATCCATGATTGAGAAAGTTTTGTCTTCAAAATAAAAGACTGCATATCTGGTATTTATTATCTTTTGTACTTTAGTAGATATAAAAGAAAAAGATTTTCTGAAAAAACAGTTCTGCTCAAATTTAGTCTGTCAATAAATTCCAAAAGAAAAGGAAACATGGAAGCAATAAACATGGTAACAGTAAACGTGATAACAATAAACATATTAACAATAAACATGGTAACAATAAACATGGTAAAAATAAACACGATAACAATAAACCAAAATTTTACAACGAAAATGTTCAATATATTTTTCGTCACTTTTTCTACAATTCATTAACTGACAAACACTAAAGGAGTTAAAAGCCTGTACGACAGTTTGTTGCAAATCATTAATGCTGTTATAACTCATTCGGTATACCATATTTTTTATATGGCCTCACAGGAAAAAGTCTACTGGAGACAAATCCGTAGATCTCGCTGGCCATCGTATGGGAGCGTTCGTTGCAATCCACCGATTTCCATATCTTGTTGCTAAATATTCACCAACAATTCTTGAACAATTCTCCTTTCATCTTGGGATGAAAAATACGTGCACTGAAATCTTGAGGAAGTTCAACATAATTTTGATTTAAGACTTTTTGTTCTTATGAATTAGTGGTGGGGGTGGGGGTAGAACATCTGCCTGAAGAAACGACAACATCTGCGAACAGCGAAACGTCAACGGAGAGTTTCCTCACCGATGCGGCGATCACCGGAAAGCCAAGAAGAAACAGTACAAGTGCTCACAATGCAAATACTCAACCAAGTACAAATATCATTTGGCTGAATATTCGCATTGTGAACATTGCACACGCTCTAGCGCACAAATGACAAGCAGTACGAGTGTTCACAATAGCAATATTGTATAATTTTCAACTAGGAAGAGAACAGAGGTGGCTCAATTGCTCGTTTTCAGGGTGTAAGCCAATTTTTAGCGCAAAAAAATCGTTTTAGTAGAAACACTTTATAAAGTCTCAAATTTTATATTCATAACTCTTGAATGTCGTATAATCAAACATCCATTATGTTTCCCCAATTGTGGTTCATGAGGTACATGTTTGAAAGGTCCTTATTAACATTTTTATAACATTAACTATGTTAACTTTTGTCATTTTAAAGGACACATAATGGCTTATAATAAAACGTACTTATACTCCGGTGTAATAAAGTATAACTTTACTCCAAATGATTGTAACTGAAGATTGAAGGAAAAGTATTAGAAGAAGAATTAGAAGTAAGTAAGAGATTATTATATGCTGTAAACAAGTTTGTAGCGCAAAGGTAAGCCATATTTTTCAAAAACAACTAACTGGTTACGCCAGTAGGTTCTGAAGATGCTGTCTGTAACGAATGGCGAATCATCAACACAGAGTTTCTTCACTGACGCGGCGATCACCGAAAGTCCAAGAAATAACAGTGCAAGTGTTCACAATGCAAATAATCAACCAAGTACAAATATCGTTTGGTTGAATATTCACATTGTGAACATTTCGCTCAGTCAAGCGTACAAATGACAGGCGGTACAAGTGTTCACCATGCGAAGAATATTCAACGTACTACAAATGCAGTTCGGCAAGTAATATTTGCAGGATTTAGAGATCAAAGCATGAGGAATCCATTGAGATAGGTGTTAACTTCCAGTTGAATCAATTTAATTATAATTTAAGATATAAAATGAATTTTTGCTAATTACAGCTAGGTTGCGGACGTAGGGTGCCATCGGGTGCTGGTAGAACGGAAGGAACTACCTCAGTTTGTTAGTTTGTTTTCTTACCTGCGAGCGAGCTCAGTGCACCAGCTTCCGTAATAATATCATATAACATCAAGCACAACAGATGCCGACACCAGTAAAAGTAACTGTTGATGTTGTATACAATCAATTTACAAAACTCGATTGAAAACTTAATTACAGATGCGCCAGATGGGTCAGATGGTTCCTTGGAAGACGTTATTATACGTACTATAGAAAATTTGGACATCCCGAACTGGATTCCAAGTTCTGAAATAATAATAGATAGGTATCATCGCTTAGGCGATCCCAGTAACAATAGGAATAAAAGCCACGTTATTATGATTAAGTTTTTTTCTTATAACATCCGAAAAATGATCTGGAATTATTAAAAAAAATTGAAAAGTACCAATGTGCTTACAACGGAATTGTTGTCAAGAAGATGACTTCAGGTTTTCAAAGAAGCCAGATAAACCTACGGAACTTCCCAATACCTGGACAATGGACAGCTACATAGTTGTCAAACTAGGAAATGGTGAAATAGAGGTATTTTTCTCTCTGGTAATCTAGATTTTCTTGCCAAATTATTTAGATTATTTATTAATTTAGAGAGTAATATTTATTTGTGTACTTAGTTTTTTTTAGCACACTTACATACCTATTAATTTGCGTTTTTATTTGCTCTGTAAGCTATTGCTAGTTCGTAAACTGTTAAGTCAGGCTTGATTTCTTCTTAATCCGCATTATTAATTGCTCTATATAATATAGCAATATTGTAAATTCACGTCACTAGTCACGCTTGAACATGTATTCATATAATAATAAAAATAAACGCCTTTATTTGCAAATTTCCACCAATAATATACAATAATTTACATAGTAGAGCTTACATATGTAAGTAAAAAAAAGAAACATATATTTAGCTAAAGAGGCAAAGTTCAGATTGACTGCAAAATGCAGTTATGCAAGGCACTATATTAACAGAACTGCTATAAATTGGATTCCGTGTGAACCTGGAAGCCTAGAAAATGTCTTAGGGATAATGAGCTTCTGATTACGAAATCGCTCACCAGAGCTCGTCATTTTTTGTTCTTGCGAGCAAGAGAAGTCTAGTCACCGGCGTGCCACAACTACAGCCGTTGATCTGGAGCGAGCCATAAAAGCATTACCTGCACTGAGAGAGGATACTGGAGTGATGGATCCAGACGATGATTCCACTGCCGGTCACCCGGAGTCCGGTGCGTCCACCACCCACCGCTTAGCATCGTTCTTCGTGTTTTCGCATTATTATCCTTTGTGTCGGTGTCATCCGCGTGAACACTCCATTTGTTTGTTTACATACATCTTCTCTTTACTAGTAATAAATAATAATTAATATACCTTCCTCTTGTTAATTTGCATTGTTAATTGATGTGCATAGTACAGCTAATATTGTAAATTGTTAAGTCACACATATCTATAAGAGACACGAAGCGAGACGGTTGTTTGCAGTGGCTCTGCGGATTAAACCCAAATAAAAACGGGAACCGCGAGTATTTAGGCCAAATAGTGTGCATATAGACAATAATAAACGTGTTGAAGTGAACACATTTTAAACGCCGAGACTCGTAGCAGTTGATAGAGGTTGGGGTCCGACAGGTTGACTGGCCCTCGACTACTCCCGCGGCTGGTGCGGCATTAGCCAACCCTGGCCAAGAGCGGCCGCATGGAGCAATAGAGACCCGAAATACAGGGTTAGCAGTACCTAAACGATTCATCGGGTTTCAAAAGACTGTTTATTTACAAGTATACGACGTACGAAGACACACGAAAAGGTACCTACACTCACCAAGTTTCTGGTACATGCTACAAATGTTCAATATGTGCACCCTAAGTCACCCGGCACACATTCCAAGGGTAATCCATTTCTGTCCATATGTTCAATAGCATGTTTTGTCAATGTCCGTCACAGCAGCAATGATGCGTTCCTGCAATGCTTGCAGCGTTATTGGCATTGGGGGTACATAAACTTTGTCCTTCACATAACAACGTAGGTCGTATACCTCTCAATACACGGTGTTTTGAAACCCGATGAATCATTTAGGCTAACCCTATACAATAAGAGTGGCATGCAGCGGATGGAGAACAGATTCGAGTTACTGCATGAGGAAATGGCAAAAATTAAGCAGGAGAATAAAACACTAACAGACAAAATTGAAGAACAAGACAAGAGAATTGAGCAGATAGAATGCGAAATGAGCAAGAGAAATTTGGTGGTCAGAGGTGTGGAGGATAGGGAAGGTGAAACAGGAGGACATGAGGAACGAAATGCTGGAGATAACAAAATAGATTGGCGGGAGGGTAGAATCAGTAATCCAGATAGATGAGATGCGTAGAATGGGGAGATATAGGCTGATTGTAAACAGACCAATACTCCTGAAAATGACCTCCGAAAGGTAGAGATCAGAAATTTTAAAAAGAACAAATCAATTAAAAGGAACAAAAATCTAGATAGAGGAGGACTAAAAATTCAGGAGAAGAGAAGAAGACTTATCCCACATCTGAAGGGCATATAGCCATACTAAGATACAACAAACTAATCATCAATAACGAAGTGCTCGGGCTATAGGAGATAGTAAATAGGACAGATCCGGGGGGCAATTGGAAGCTGAAAATAGAAGAGAAGGGAAAAGAACTGTGGACGAAAGATCGCTAAATCCCCTTCTAAAACACTAGCAGAGGAAAGTGACCAAAATGAGACACCAGTCAAAAAATTGAAGGATGCGAGGGAGAGAGAGGAGGACGACACTGGCAATGTACAGGGAGATGAACAGAGAAGACCGAGGGGGGATGGAATTGGGAAGAGGGTGGAGGAAAGGAGAGAGAGAGATTCACAGGACATGGATACTGGGAATACACTGGAATGTTAGGGGAATGAGTGGAAAGGAGGATGAATTGGAGAAGGAGTTCGAAGAGGCAAAGCTGGACATACTGGCGATAACTGAAACAAAAAAGAAAGGGCAGGAAAATACACAACAGAACAAGGAGCATCCTGAAAATTCAAAGGTGAAAAATATTGACCTCACAGCAAAGGCTATCAGTAAATGAACCTAATTATTATATATTTTTTAAATAATTATTATTCCTATTCTTAGGAGTGGGAAAGTCCTCGATGTATATCATTTTGAAGGAATATAATTCTCCTGGTCATACTCTCTATTCACCGAAGAAGTATTACCGATCTTGGGCAGATTTAGATCAAGCTTCGGAAGAAGATAAATAAGCAATTACTTAGAAAAATATCTACTATTCTTCTTTCCTTCTTTCTAAGAAATGAACCACCAACTTTATATAAGCTTGTTCGAGCTGTCAATGATTGCGATGATCTTCCCAATTATAAAAGATCCAACGTTGAGAAAATTACTAATTGAAATTAATTTTCGGTAAGTTATATCTAACAAAAATAATATTTTAACTTCAACAGAGTTTTGCTTTAGATATAAGGGGAGGTCTCGCAATAGCATCTTAAAGGAAAAAAACGAAATAATTGTTTGGAGGACAAATAAAAAAAATTTGGGAAGAGAAGAAAAATGTATTATCTTGATGAGACATGGATCCACATTTAAACCCATGGTTTAAGTATGGGTTTAAAAAATCTATCAGGAAAAGGTGGAAGATTTATTATACTCCATTTCTTCAGAATGGATTACTTATGTTTGAATCAAAAAAAGTGGGAAGTACCATGAAGAAATGAATTCGGCAGTTTTTGAAGAATGGTTTCACAATATTTTACCAACGTTGGAAGACAGTGCGGTAATTGTTATGGATAATGCGTCTTATAGCAGCCAAGCTGAAAAATAGCCAACTACTGCTATGAAGAAGGCAGACATTCAAGAGTGGTTAAGAAATAGAGGAATTCAATTCGAAAACGATATGGTGAAAGCTATTTAATTTGGTGAAACTAAATAAACCGGCCAACAAAAAAGTGATTGATGAAATGGCCAAAACAACAGGACAACAGGAACAATATCACCTTACCATTGCCAATTAAACCCTATTGAAATGATATGTAAAGCAACTCTTTCTTGAGGCGTTAAGCAATGCAACGTCCAAAAAGTGACAAAATTGTGAGAATTTTAGAGTATCAATTTAGTATCTAAATTGAGTGACTCTACACTAGTGTTGGTGTCAAGTGACCATCGGCTGTTGCAGCGTTCAACACTGGCGTAGGAAGTCCAAAAGGAGAAAAGCGCGTCTTATGCATCTCTTGCTAAGTTGAAACGGTAAGAAGCATTATATTGTTTTTTCATTATTTAATTTCATGACGGATCAAATTTAATAAGAAGTATACGTATAAATCAATATCATTCTACGAATGCCCAAATAATCAAATTCCAACTTTATACGTAAATGCCGAATTAATTGTATTTTTCTATAAAACCTCATAAAATCTTAAGGCCACCTGAAACAAGGTGGCTTTCATTGCAGTAGGTTGTAAATAGGGTTTTAGAGACATAGGACGATTTAATTTTATACTTCACAAACTCTAAGTTCCAGGTAAAATTATCTAAATACAAAAAAATATATTGTGTAACCTAAAAAACAATATAAGTAACATGTATTTACTCTTTTTGTCATGTATCTTAAAGATAATTAATACCTTTAATGTTGATCAGTCGGAGAAATTTAGATTACATCAATTATTGACTTGTATTTCTCTGATGCAACAAATGTTAAAAATATCTAAAATTAATTATGCGAAAATAGCCCGTCAAGAATTACTTTAGATTAAATTGTTTAAATTTTTCCATCGAATTAGCTGCGTAAATAAGAAAACAAATTTCCATTTGGTAATGTAATGACTTACTTACATCAATAACTAACGTGGCTGGACCCGCAGAATATATTTTCGAACTATACAGCTACTTTTATTATCCCTTCAGTAAGATTTCCGAACATGGCAATTGAAAAAAAAACAATGATTTGCATTATCTACCCGATCTACCCCATTCTCTAAACAGACGAGCTTTACTATTTCCATCGTTGGCAACCCTGGAGTTTAGAACATTTTTGTCACTTTGTATGAAAATTCGCTTGGGGCAGCACTGATGTTTAATGTTTAGTAGGCCGAAGCTTGACACAAGAAAATCGTAATTGTAAGATTTTTTAACAACCTGTTATAACCTTAACGATGTCTGAAGATATCGTGATAAAACTTGAGTTGCCAGAGTGCGACATCGATGATAGAAGTGGGGAAGAAAATTTCGAGGTTATACTACCGCCTTACCAAGAAATAACGACAACGAAAACCGAAGTGGTGACCGAGTTCTACGATTTCCAAGCGGTAGACAATGAGGAACATTCAGATGTGTTTAAAACTGAGCACTTTCCTGGTAAGTGATTTATGCCCGGTTGTACAAAACATTTCCCTAAAGTTAATTAGCGATTAACGAGTCATTAGCCAATCAGATTGAACAATTCAAATTTGAATTCTCTAATGTGATTGGTTAACGGCTTGCTAACGATCTGTCAACATGACAGTTACCCTTTGTGCAATCCCACATTAGAAATATACAGATATAGAAATACAGAAATAAATAGGAAGATACTAGTAATGAACAGTTAAGGCATGGCTTGACTAAGATGTAAATATTGTACTTCCATTTAATTTAAAACTTCAAGCTTTAGTTTATAAAAGGTTTGTTCGTTTGTCGTGCACGCAACCGCACTGGACCTCTTTAAATGATGTCATAGAGCAGTCCAGAGTAAGAAAGAACAACTCCCATTTCATAGCACACACAAACGCACACGTGGTTCAACCTAACCTACAAATTTCGAACAAACTTTTTGTGTTGGGTTAAAGTTTCTGTTTTGTGCCTTCAAATGGAGAGAATAATTAATTGCAGAGTGTCTGATGCTAAAGATGGCTATTATTTGTTGAAAACTGACAGTAAGTAAATTTCAAAATTATTATAATCGCATTATAAAGTTATATTCTGATATTATATGAGGATATAATCTTATAACAATTGTCAAACTTAACCAAAAATGGTTAGTATGTATTTAATAAAAACCTTGAAATCTTAGGTGGAACAGAGGAATATAAACTTCCGTACGGTTTGGTGGAAATCACAAACAAACGGTAGAGGAGAGGAAATATGAACAAAGGGAAAGAATACTTCACGAATTACAAAGAAAGAATGATTTATTCGAAAAATTATTAATGCGTGAAGCAAAATAGATGTTGGGTTTTTGTTTTTTAAATTCATTCAATGTAACATTAAGATTTTATAGATATAAATAAATATAATGCACATTTATATAATTTATTGATACGTTATCTTAAATTAAAACGTCTGCTTACATCGTCTCGTATATGCTTTCCACTATCTGCTGCAGTATCTGCAGGTAACACAATTATTGTTTCTGGTTGTACATCATCAAATGGCTCTTCTGACTGAAATAGTAAGTGATCGTCTTGGCTCGAATAACATGGCATATCCGTACGTGACCCCTTAATTTCACGTGATGTAACTGTCGAATCGTTGTTTCAATAAAACAAACGAGCTCCGAAATGAGCTCAAAGCACTATTAATTTTTTTTTGGACTAGTGTTAAATGACCATTATTGTAAAGGGTAGGCACTATCTCCCAATATATAACTATCTGAAAATATAATTTGTTGCAAAATAAACCAATGACCTGCAAACCCACTTACCATTACCACATATTCTTTCTAGATCATTAGGTAGAGGTGATCGATTTGTACCTAAACATTCAGTGATTAATGGTACCTACCAATTACATGAGGGAAACCTTTCTTATCGTTATAGTAATTCACAGTTTGTTGTGCTCGTTGTCCATTTGGCCAATAAGTGACATCTTTAGCTAGTTCACTTAGAAATAACATTACGCTTGTAATAACGTCATGAAGTGTTAAACGATGTTTCGCAGGTGTTATATTGCTTCTTGTGTTTGCTAAAATAATTTTTTGATATTGTTGCTCTACAATTATTATGCAATACTAACCATTTTTTACAAGATTAGATATCCATCACTCATTGCAAATCTAGACGTTAACATCTGTACTATATCCCGGTTCAACTGAAAATGTGTAATAAATTCTTTTTCTGTGTACTGTTCGACTATCTGTCAAGAAATAAATATAAAATAATGATTAATATTGAAATAGATATATCGGATATAGGTATGTACATACTAGTTAAAAACTTACCAATTCATAGTTTTTTATACTTGTTCGCGGATGTCGATATAAGTGTTTTTTTTATTAAAATTGTGGCTAATTCCACGTCGCCGTGGTCATCACTTGAGGAACTGCTTAAAAATTCATTTTCGCAATCATCCCCCAGAAAATTTACTATTTCTAATTCACTTTCCATGATTTTTAACACTATTTGGTTTTTGTAATTACGTAAACAAAAACTTTACAAGGTTATGTTTGTCACTCTTGTTTGAAAGTATGGTTCGGTACTGTTCGGAGTGTTTTACACCCTACAAACGTTCAGTTTCGGTGCGACAAACGAACGTGTTTTTCTGCACCAAGTTAATCGGAACAGACAAATGAACAAACCTAAAGAGAAAAGAACATTGTTGTAGGCTTTTGCGGCCTGTGTTCATATCCTTTGATCTGATGATGCCATCTGCAATGAACGGCGAAACGTCAACGGAGAGTTGCTTCACAGACGCGGCGATCACCGGAAAGCCAAAGGATAGAAAAGAACACTTCTAACATGTGGATCCATTTTTTGTACACAATTTATTAACAAGTTAACAAGCCACCTAAAGTAACGAAGAACTGCCACTCTGCCTCGATTGCAAAATTTGTTTCGTGGAGACATAGATTGTGCAAGTTTTTCCTATTCTTATACTGTGCACTGTTATCAGAAAAGTAGATGATTTTCTTAAGGCTGAAAGATAGAGATCATATTAAAATTGAAATCAGCTTCCTTTAGAAAACATGAAGGCCACAACAACACATGAATGAGACTCTGTAGCTTGCCTTTAGCAATAAATAAACCCTTTTCTTTTGGACTGGGCCCAGGAAATGGCAGGCAGGTACTGCAATAAACAATGAAAACTAAGGAGAGGGAGTTTAAATTTTTCTTTGTTGATCTTCTTTTAAAAAAATGGCTCCTTGTTTTTTTTGCCCAGTTGGATTGTTGAACACAAGTAATATTTATAGCTATAATTAGGCTATAATCATACCCATAAATATTACCATTCTTACTGCTGCTCTGGAATTTTTCTGTATTGCTCTCCATTAAAGAACAGGGCCCCGTGTTTTTTTTTAGCCCAATTCAATTGTTGAACAGGTAATCTTTACCACAATTTCCGAATGGCTATAATTTCTTACCGCTCTGAAGTTCCCTTCGTAAGAACTTTATATATTTTTGATATTATCATTTGAAAAATAATGTTATTTTTATAATGCTATTGGGCTTATTCAGATTCTTACTAATTCATTGAAATTGTACCCATTTTAATCGTAGTTCATTAAAATGTTCTAGTTGTAATGCGTTTCAATAACGGGCCGATAGACTCGTAAACGCCAGCTACTGTTGGATAGACAATTGAAAGACCTTTAGAGGTGTCACAAGACCCTCTTTACAATTTGAAATTTGCAAGGTTGCTAGGGCTCGCAATGACATCTAGGAAGATAACATTCCAAATTTACGTTAAAAAACAGCAAACTGAATACTATTTGATATTGTGTTTGTTTCATGTTCCTATCTTGACTGGTTCATAAGTTAAAAAGGGGTGGGAAGGGTCCATTTACGTCTGCACCGTAGATATTTATTATTCTATCTTCCATTACACTTTTGCTACAGGTTTGGAGAACTGTGATTTTAAAGAATTGCAAGTTGCAGAAACAA
>JAWQRJ010001653.1:0-15237 GCA_033557515.1 Diorygopyx duplodentatus | reverse complement strand
CTTTTAGTGAGAGTCGAGACCTATCGCAATGGATTTCTCGTACCTTAATGTCTATATCCTGCCTAAATATGACAAACATCGTGTGGCGTTTAAAAAACCGGTTTGGTAATAAATAAATAAATATACAATTTTTGCTCATTTAATATAATAGTGGATTTGACTTACTATGGCAAGAGAAACTTGGAAAAACAAATGTTTCATGGCTACCTAAAAGAAGAAATATTATATAATTTAGATTTATCGGAATAGCTTAAAGTATAATAATGCTATTATTTTATGCAATGGCCAATCGTTGCTTAGATTGAAAAACGCATGTTTCGATTATATCTCAAAAGTGACAAAGTCAAACCCTTCATTTAAACAAGCTACATACGTAAGACTATCGAAAACAGATTGCCCTGTACAACCGGGTCTTAGAATGAATTGAAGTGGATTGACTGTTTGATATTTGATATATTTCGTCAGGTAATTATCAGAATTAACTGCGATGACGTGTACAAATAGGCGCGTTGTGATGTGGTAATTAATGCCTGCAGTTTCTAGTGTATGAATCAAATTTGCACCTTCTAAAGGCAGACGGGTGTCGTGTTGGCCTATGAACGTGCAGCCGGAGGCGGTTTGTTGCGCGACTCGCCGATCAGTAGGTAAACTTCTTGCCCTAAATGGAAATCTGTGCCCCTAGTGGAGGTCGCAAAGGCCCGTTGAAGAGCCATCTCTGCTCGCCAGCCGTGATGTACCCATACGTCTATTTGGATCGGCCGTTAATCATGCCATTAGCGAGCGGCGCGATGGTAAATTTTCAACGCGAAGCTCCTTCGTCTTGAAGTTGTCGACAATAATCGTAAAGTAAAAAGTCGAAAAGACAATGAGCGTTTCCAATTTCGTTTCTCGTTAAATCGTGAAGTTGAAAGTATACGCGTCATCTCGAGTTAGAAGTTAAAGGTGAAGGTTATGCGAGATGACTTAATCTTAGCGGGGTATTTAAGAATAATGACAATATGATTTGGTAAGGATCGTGAATTCGCAGATGCGAATCATCTTCTATCGCTAAGCCATAAATTTAGCGCCGCGGAAAAATGTGAATTCACGATTAAACTCTACAACAGGAAATACATTCCTCTGGTTGAGGGCTTAACGCAGCGATTTTCTCATTATACCTCGGGTACCGTCGGGTATTTAAATAAGCCAACATTGATACCGGCGCACTGTAACGGGACAAAAGCTTATCTCGTTCAATTGTTAACTCTTTTCTTTTATTTGCCCGCGAAGATAATAATTCGTTATCCGCGCGCAGGGCCCGGATACTGCGGCTTGCGCGGCGGCCCGTTGTACAAAGAGAAATAATGGATCAAGGGGCATATAAATCTAATTCAAAGGCTCGCGCATTTGACATTAAACCATAGATCGCAGATATATTGTTCCGTGGTACCAATTAGGGGCCGGAAAATATCGTTCTCACGGGAGACGCGGGCGCGAGAGAGACGGAGCCGCCGCCAGCGGCGGGAAGTCAGCTTCGGAATTGCGCCGAAACACTTCTGAACGCAGCCCGCGGCCGAAACGATAATCGCCGCAACTAGCATCTGACACTGAGAACCGCTTTTCGTAACCGATATTGATTGATTTACAACGTTACGGCCGATACCGGCGAAAATTGCGATTGCCCCAAAGTGATAATGGAGGAGGATCAGGTCAACATGATTAACACACTTAAAATTCACCAGAAATATACGTCTTGCTGATGCAAGCAGTACACACCGGAATTCCTTCCTTCAAGCAACTTGGCGATGTAATTGATAAAAAGATTATTTAAATACAAATTTCATGATTTCGATATAAATTTTGATGCCCTTTCTTCCCTCTGAACATAATCCCATTAACTTGATTTTGGGATTAACCTTACACCAATATTAGATGCGCATAATCAGGTGAAATGGACAAACCCTATACAGGGTGCCAATTTAAAAATTATCAATTCAAATAATTCGAAAACTAACAAACTCGAAGACTCGGATAGACGAATAGAATTTTTTCAGCAGTTTGAACATTTGATTAAATAAAAACTGAAGTAAATAAAAAATGTTGGTTTCTGTACACTTCATTACTATGACCCAGAGTAAAAATTAGAACTAATTTCGAAAGCCAGAAAAATATAAATCTGCGATTTTCTTTGGTAATTATATCGAAAAAACGACACTACCAGAGTCGTTTGAAATATTTACAGGATGTTAATTCTGTAATGACTTTACACTGAATTAGTATAAATTTATATTTTTAATTAGATAAGGAAAAAGTAATACAAATAATTTGTGATAGAATAATGACCACAATCGGAGACTAAACTCAACACAAAACAAAACTTGGTAAACCAACTTTGAAAAGTTTAATTTTGAATCTGCTACATTATCCTACAAACCATGCACAAAAACTTACCCACTATTTAAAGCATCTTTCCACGTTCGAAGATGTATCTATATGTTGCATATTACAGAAAATTCATTTATTATAATTCGTGTTTTATGTAAATGTAAACAAAACTTACCAAAATTAGATTGCTTCATGAAACACACTCACGCATAACACTGTAATGTTAAACACTAGTTATTATTCAGTCATTCGCACGATTTTTGTTTGTGTTATGAGTTGAATTGCAGCAAATTTAGTGTACGTCCTCACATTACATACGCGTCAACATCACTGCTTGGTGAAAACAAAATTTTTAAAGGATAGTATTTCAACATGTGGTGGTTAGTTTTTGTGCAGCAAACCTGTTTTTAGATATTGCACGCAGGTATTAGAGGAATGTTTCGGAAATACAACTCTGAAATTTGAACAGAACGTAGTAAATAGAGTTTATTGATACCGCATTATTTTGAATATCTAAAATATTGCCACTCAGCTCATTGATATATTCTTTGAAAAAGTGTCTCAATATGCAGGGATTAATTAATGTTTGTAAGCTAATATTTGATACTTTCCTACAATATTTTGGTAACTATTGTTGTTATTCATGCTCGATCAGTGATGGTTATTGACTATATGTATGTATATTAATATTAATAATAATAAAATAACTATAACTATTACGTTAATTCACTTTGTAACAACGTAAATGAAGTGTCATAACATTTGTTGTTTTATTTGGTTTTTGTTCAATTTGCTTAATTCCTTTTGCGCTACAATCAACAAACAGATGCATTTCTTTCTGTAATATTAATAACAATATAAACAAAATAAATGATTTATTTAAATTAGTTGTAACTTGTCTCGAAATTTATTTTTACTTACTCGTCTCCATTTTTTTAAATTCTAAACGTTGCCAAATTTCTAAAATATTTTTCGCACGACTTTTTCTCACCTGATCCGCCTGACCTTTTTGTAAAAAATGTTCAATACTTCGCAAATGGTGCGACTTTAGCTAAATGTGTGGATAAAAAAATCGACCATAAATTCGACATGGAATTAAACAAAGTGTTCTGTTTATAAAACTGAAGAATATATGAAAATACTTCTAGAAGAAAATAGAAATGATACAATAAAAATTTTATTTGAAACTGTTTTCCCTAAAATGATTAGAAATAGGAGAGGTGTTGATCACACATTGACAGACGAACGAAGAGACAGACAGAAAGATAAATGGATCAACTTCCAGAAACGGTATCATTGTCCTTGGAATAACATAATTCGCCAAGATATATCAAAATCTCACCATCAAAATGTTGGACCTGTCATTGTGATATAAGGGTGAGGATGGGAGGTATAAGACTGGGACCCCAAATCGTATTAAGCTGTTTAGTTGTCCTCACTTTGTGACGAAAGTGATGATTCTAATATATCCATACCTAGAAAAAAAAAGAAAGAAATGCCAAAAATGATTGAGTATATCAATACCTAGAAAAAATGGAAGGAAAATATTAGTGGGGTTGTAATCGGTAAAAAATATTTTAAAAAAATACTATGCAGGATGATTCAAATTCATTCCCTTAGTTCTGATAGTAAGGATTCACAGTTTGTTAATATGCAATTCATATTCCTCCGGTTCATCCTGCAGTAGTCTAAATGTTGGGATGGTCTAAGGGTGGTTCCAATTATTACTTCTATGTCAAAAGCTCTTCCCCTTCACCTTATTGCTCGTTGATATGCAATCCATACTTCCCCTTCTTTTCCAGTAGTCTGAATAGCGAGGTGGTATAAGCGTGGCTCCAATTTCTATATGTTACCCTTCTAGGACAAAGGAGTATATTCCCAATAAAAAAAATTCCTAATGGAAAAAATACAAGAGAAATATTAACTGTAAAATTAATTAATTGAACTAGAACTAATTTAGAAGTTTTTACGTATTCTATATACTTCTATTATATATTCTGTATACATAAACATACGGTAGGTACGTAACATTTTTAAATTGCATAATAACCATACACTGCATTCTTTAAAACATGCCGTTTTCGAGAGAAAAATAAAACATTAAAATATAATTTTGCTCATGCAGGTTTCCTAAGTTTAAGTGTAGCATAATCTACCGTATAAATAGTTTATTTTATCTTGTTAAATTGCATAATAACTATACACTGCATTCTTTAAAACATGCCGTTTTGGAAAGAAAAATTAAACATTAAAATATAATTTTGCTCATGTAGGTTGGGTTGTCTCACTGTTTAGAAGTTACTTTCTTAAAATAGATCCACACCCACTCAGTTTTTAAATGCTAAACGTTGCAATGCATTTCTTTCTGTTATATTAATAACAATATGAACAAAATAAATTATTTATTTAAATTAGTTGAAACATGTCTCAAAATTTATATTTGTTTACTCGTCTCCCTTTTTTTAAATACCAAACGTTGTCATATTTCTAAAATATTTTTCGCAGTTTTTGGAGGTTAATTTGTTATTAAATTATTGATATTGACTTTATTCTTAATTTTTAATACTATATATATCGTCTTCGTGTGTGTTCTCTATGTTTTTCAATTCTTTTTTCTTTTTTGTAATGCCATTATTCTTATTTATGTTTGTCGTAAGAATGTAAATAATATTTTACCTGCTAATGTATATCTTTTTCTTCCCCTTGACTTTGAGTTATTTTCTCTGATCTGTTCACTACTATGTTATTACGCTATTATCACTGAATGTATATCTCTGTCTTGTCAGTCAATTTTTGTTAATGAGTGTCGACAGTATGTCCATGTCTTTTTGTCTTTCAGTTTTTTAAAGAAAAATTAAAAATTCAACTCAAATTAATTTTTTTTAATGATAAGCTCATGATTAGTGTTGGAATAAATTTGACTATTTTTTGCCTTAATAAATTTTGGAAAAAAAATTCTTAATCCCAGTGTAAACATTCAATAAATTGAGCTTTCAGATTTAATTTTCTTTTTCGAAATTTTTATAGCTCTATTTCTTCAGAAAACATTAAATTATTTGAAGAACCGTCGCCTTTTTATACAAGTATATAATTATAAGTCAGTAACAAAAAATCATAAGAAAAAGAATGGATTTTTTTTTGCCAAAACTCTAATCTCTTGTTTGCGATAAAAAACTGCAACTTAATTCTTTTTCTATGAGAAACAATTAAAAATAGAAAAAATACGTTTTTGATTGTATCTTTGAAATTTTCAATTTAAAAATAACTGCAAAAAGATGCCAAAATAGAGATTTTAAGCTACATGTTTCTCTTTTTTTATCATCGTCATACAATGAATACAACCAAGCTTACATTTTGGCTGTTAGAATTTTTCAACTTTTTTAGGCAAAAAATTATGCCTTATTTTTTTTGTCCAGTGTATTTAGATTAGATCATTACATTATTAAACACAAATTTATTTTGTGTTAAGAAAAATGTTTTTCAATTCTTTTTTTCTTTTTTGTAATGCCATTATTCTTATTTATGTTTATCGTAAGAATGTAAATAATATTTTACCCTTGACTTTCTGTTATTTTCTCTGATCTGTTCCGTACTGTTATATAGTTGTGTGCCCTGTTTTCGCTTTCACTGTTTGTTGCGTTATTCGACTGTATTGTTTTCTTTTATGGAACATGTGTTGACCTTGTATCGTGCACCTTAATCATTCATTGTTTTTAATTTTATGTATATCATGTGTTTCCAGTATTTCTAGTAGGCAACCTTTTAATTAAATTTTTTTATGTATTATAGGGTAAAATTCGTGTGAATAAGTAAGAAAATGTCTTCCGTATGCGAAATTTTCGTTATGTATGTATTCTTTCATTCTTTGTTCTAGTTTTCTTCCCGTTTCTCCTATGTATATTCCTCCACAACTCTGACATTCGAATGAATATACTCCAATTTTGTTTATTTGATCTATGATCATTTCCCATCGCATGTTTCGTCTTAAAGGAAGCTGTTATGTCTCCTTGAAATATAAATGATGTGTAGTTATTTTTTGTGAAATGTTTTTGGTTATGGTTTTCTAGGCTAGTAATATTTATTGAAGTATAGTTTATCATTTTTAGAACTGTATGTTTATATTTTAGAGCAATAACTTCATTACTCTCTACTATTTGCACTATTATATCTCTTTTTTAATTGTTTCTCTGTCTGTTAATGTTGTGGACATTCTATATATGTACGATTTTATTGTTGACATTTTTTTGTGATAATATGATGTTGGGAGTGAAAAGGTATTATTGCATCAGTTTGTGTGGGTTCTCTGTTTATTTATAATTTTAATTCTTCTTTGTTTTTGGCGATGTTGAGAACTAAAAAAATATTATTTATTATCTCCTTATTTCCCCCTTGCCAGAATATTATAGTGTAGATATGTAGATTATCATCTACATTTCTGTTCCATGGTATTATGTTGTTTTCACGCATTTCACTGGTGTTTAGTATTACATTTTCAATATAATCCGTGAAGATATTCGTCATGAATTCGCTAAAAGGTGAACCCATGGGCAGTTCATCTTTCATTGTGAAAAATTTGTTGTTGAATTGACAGTACTGAAGTGATCGTTATGTCGTATTATTTTCTTTGCCAGTATAAATGTTTCTTTTCTTCTTGTTTTAGAAGTTGAATGTCAGCTCTTATTTGTGTTTCTTGTGGGTGATTATGCACAGCTGCTTCCGCTTCAGCTACAGCTATACCTAACTGTGTTAAATTGGGTTTTGGCGTATTTCATTCCGTTGTTTACAAGTTTTTTCTCTTCCCCTGTGAGTGTCGATTTTGATACATTGATGAATGTCTTATGCTATTTGTCTCGTTCTACTTCTTGTGTGTTATGGTTGATGTAGTTTAATTTTTGTCTTCTTAAATTCGTTAGTTTCATTGCTTTTATTCGTTTTGACTCTTATCTGTTAACAGTTTATCTGTGTTAATTGTATGTAATGTAGTCTTGAATATAGTTTTTTGTATATTTTGTATTTTTATTGTGGTTTTGTAATTGTTCTTTGAGAATTATTTCTACCTTTGGGAGGTAATTAAATACAATATTAATAGAATCAGAATTAATAGAATCTTTCAAATATACTTTTATGCTTCTTCCTGGTTATTGGTAGCATTTCTTCACATTCTTTCACTGTTATCATTACGATATTCTCTGTTTCTACTTGTCTTTTCTCTAGTACAAAATATTTCTTAGCGGATTAGGTTAAAAGCAGTACATTTTCCTTTATACCAAGTTTTTGTTGTTGCACTGCCAGTATAATAAATTACACGCTTTTAATTAAACTTAATTTGAATAAATTACTCACCTTCACCAAACTACGTCCGTGTCCCACACAATTCGTCTCGATCCACTCGCTAACACCACTCGGTGGCGACGCATACTCATCTTTGCTTAAGGCTCCTTTGGTGGTCCGGGCGTATTTTTGGCTATTAGTAAAGCCACCGTAAGCCGAGGGGCGGTGGTAATTTTCATTTTCGGCAGTGTCCCATGCATAATTCATGAACAGCCGTCCTCTATTTTTAATAGCGGGCTCCCGGTGGCGGATTAAGTCGGGATTTGCAAATATTAACACTTTAGCATACGGGGCTCGAGACATAATGACACGACAATGGAGCCTTAATTTGAAAGTAATATCAGGGGATACCTGGCGCAATGTTACGAAACCCCCGTGTTGCCAAATCTTTAAAGAAATGTATTTCTTCGAAATTTCAAAGAGGACGTGTTTTATTGGCTTATAGTAGTTACGTGTGCCTTAGTTATTATGCAAGATGGTACAACTTTCAACGGTTTTTCTCAAGATCAGCACTTTATATCCGTATCAAAATATAATGCGGCGTCCTTTGTAATTTAATATCTTTTCATTAAAAGTAATTGACCATATCCACGCATGTCTCGGCTGCCTGGCCGGCATGTTTATCACTTATTGTAACGTATCTATTACAGGTTCTCTTATAATTTAATAAAGATTTCCACATTAGTGTCCAATAAATATTACCTACCTGGCCATACGCACAAGAGTAGTTATACCACTAATGGCCGAGTCACGAATGGGCAGTAATATGGTGTACATTACCTAATTAGCACTCCACAAGTTAAATTGATAATCGCCGCGTTTGTTTCCTTTCTTGGATCACAATAAGTCTCAGATTACTCAGCACTTTCCACTGCTAGATGTAACAGAATACAATATGAGACAAGCAAACTGAAGAAGTGTATTTCTTAATCAAATATTCAAACGTTAAGGAGGTTATGCCAAATATGGTAGCAAATGATAATTAGTATAAAGTCTAGTCGCTGAAATCGCCTTGAAATTTCTTTTCAATAAAGTAGGTTGGCAATATTGGCGGCGTTTACTGTTTTAACGTTTTACACTGGTGGTTCAATTATTAGTAAGAAGATGAAATTCTTAGAATATCGGCCAAAAAACGAATTAACACTAAACATTAGAAGTAGTTTTTGTTTGCATATGTAAACTTCAAAAGCTTATTGCAAATACTAAATCCACATTGAATATACCGATTCTAGTAACAGTGTACTTATAATAAGTTGTCTATGAACTGCAATAAACGGCCGCGTGGTTTAAAGTAATGAAGACCTGTTTGTTCGGTTGGTACGTAACGTGCGTATCCGATAATAAATTTAATTCTACTTAAAAGGCATGACTTTGGGCGAATTTCAATCCACAACAACCTCAGAGAAAGTTCGGCGATCGAAAGTTTCAAAAGGCCTACCAAGGATGAGGCGATGTCGAAAAAGGCAGCCGCACGCAGTAAACCACATACTCGCACGACTTCACAATAACGTTACATCGTTAACGAAAAGTGAATAACAACAATACGACACGTTCACAATATTGATATTTTCGGCGTTGTCGTCGCGCTGAAGTACAGACGTAATAGCGGCCCCTATTATGTAGAGGGTTTCGTGTACTTGTTAGTGCTTCTATTCTGGTATCGTCGCCTGTGTACGTATTGTGTGTACAAACGGGCGTTTATTGTGGATAAAGCTCTATTCTTCCATTAGAGCGGTCGGTAGACGGGAGATGTCTTGTAGTCGTGATCCACCACTGGTTTGCTTGGCAGAGGTTGAAGTTTTACAAATCGTTTGAAACCTGATCAAACGTATTGAAAGGTTGGTTTTAAAAAATGCTAAAATGCTTCAGTAATGCTAAAGTTGAAAGTAACATTCAATTTAATACGTCACGTTATTAATAATTTAAGAAATATTGTGTAATCACTATAACTGCAGAAACCAGTATGTGCTGAATCATACAGAATTAATGAAAGGCGTAAAAATTCCAAGCTCAATAATAACAGTAAATCATCATGAAGCTCTAGTAGAAGTAACAAATTTCAATGAATATTCTATAAAAAAGTGTCAGAATTAAATCCAAACGAAGTAAAACATATTCAAGCAAAGACAATCAAAGAAAAATTAAAGCTTGATCATTTAAACTCAGAAGAGGCAATTGTAAATAAAAATTTACTTTATAAATATCATTCGATAATTCATAATGATGACATACCATTAACTTTTGATTCAAAAAGTAAACATGAAATACGTTTAACTGATGACGTACCAATTTATCAAAAACCCCATAGAAAACCATATAATCAGAAGATAGAGATAAAAAGACAAACAGATAAAATGCTAGATCAAAGAATTATTAGAGAAATTCCCATGGTCATCCCCAGTTTCGTTAGTCCCAAAGAAATTAGATAAATCTGGAATACAAAAAGTAATCGACTGTCGACGTTTGAATGATAAGACAATAAAAGATAAGTACCCTTTGCCAAATATAACTGAAATATTGGATAAATTAGGAAGAGCTAATTAGTTTACAAGTTTAGACCTAGCCTCAGTTTATCATCAAATCGAAGTGAGAGAGCTTTATGCTTTATGATCAAGGTTTATATGAATTTTTTAGAATTCCCTTTCGTTTATGTAACGCACCAAGTACATTTGAAAGATCCATGAATAACATACATAGGATTAAATGACGAAATCTGTCATGTATATTTAGATGATATTATAACTTTTCAACTTCATTACAAGAACACAGAGATAGATTAGAGGAAGTGTTTAGAAGATTACAAGAAAATTGAGTTAAAATTTCATTAGACAAATGTAAATTTTTGAAAAAGAAATTAAAATATCTTGGACATTTAATGAAGGAGTAAAACCTGATCCATCAAAAATAGAGACTATTAAAAAATATCCATTACCCAGAACAAAAACCGAAATAAAATCCTTCGCTGGTTTATTAGGATATGATCGTACATTCATAAAAGATTATGCTAAAATATTGAAACCAATGACTAAATATTTAGCGAAAGATCAAAAAGTAATAATTAGAGTCGGGATTAAAAAGCATTAAAAATAGTGAAAAAGGCGCTTAAAAAGCATATAGATTTTCGCAAAAAAGCATTATCATATGCAAAAAAAACAAAGAAATCACATACATTTTGCAAAATTGTATAAATTATATATACATTTTTGATTAAATAAGCATTGATTTAGAGATTTGTAATACTTTATTCATATAACGTTAACATTTAAATTCTTCAAACAAAGCTTACAATAAATGTTTAGCATTGAGAAACATGTTCAGCAAAAAAACTTCAATATTTTAAATAAAACAAACTTTTAAACCATTTTGATTCATAGATACAAAATAATATTTAATAATCGAAAAATGTATTTTTAAAACGAAAAACTGTTTATTAACAGTTTTTAATAAAAACAAAATTATTTCTATTTGAAACACGAAATTATTAAATGTTCATTAAAATGTTCCGTTTTAATGTTCTGTCGTCGATCACTTAAAACAATGTTTTTATAATTTGAAAAACTTCTTTCGACATCAACATTGGTTATAGGTGCAGATTTAAATACGAAATGGAGTCCAATCAAGAATTCTGATTTGTTTAGAAAGAAATTGAGAACGATTTGATCAATTTCTTTGATAATTTATGTCTTAGATTACCATAAAATAAGCTAGAACAATAATTACATTGTGTTGTCAAGAACTAAACATGCGAAATATCTTGATAATTCGATTTCCAAATGATACTTGCATTGATTTTAGACCCTAAATATGAAATCAACCAACCCAACTTACATAAATATCAAAATTGATAACTAACTGGTAGGCAACTCAATTTACAACAAGTGAATGTATTGTCAAAGGATCGCTTTTGCAGCAAGAGCTCGAAAAACCTTCAATAATCAGAAAACGATACATTTTGGGTATGGGAAAACCTAATACCGTTTTGCGAGGATTTTAATTCTATATTCGATAAAATAATTAAAAATAATTGCTAGGTGCCATTTAAAAAAATTCACTTTTTGTCATTAAAGTTTCAAAATTCGATTTTGTAAAGACCGTACGTAAGAATGTCCCGCCTGCTGTATTTCTGAAAAGTTCAATATCTCAACTAATGGTTTAAAAAGTATGAACATTATCGCATAAGTCTAATTATGAAAATTCGATTTTTCAAAATGTTGCTGCGGTTGCATCTCGAAAGCGATTAAGTTTAGGCCTGCCAAATGTATTACGAATGTTGTTGAAAATTAAATGTGGATTAAGAAAAAAAATCGGGTTATTCCATTTACATTAACAAAGCTGTTGTCAACGTTCGGTATAACCGGAACTTCCAGCTTATTGAAAATATTTTTATCTTTTAGTTCCCTTCCTACTTGAACTTTGACAATGTACACTTGTGCATTCAGATAATAATTATTTTCAAATATACTAACGTAAACTAATTCCCAGTATAATAATAATAATATTCCCGAACTTCCCTAAATTCCATAATTTAATTATACCTTTTAAAAATATATTGTTGTCAGCTAAAACATAGAAAATCCTAGATTAAACATC
This sequence comes from Diorygopyx duplodentatus, assembly GCA_033557515.1. NCBI lineage: Eukaryota > Metazoa > Arthropoda > Insecta > Coleoptera > Scarabaeidae > Diorygopyx > Diorygopyx duplodentatus. The sequence goes on along the minus strand of JAWQRJ010001653.1, from coordinate 2,952 downwards.
GTTGTTTCTTTCACCCCGCTTGCTGTACCGAAATTCAATTGGTAAAGTTTTAAAACTGCTTTGGAAACTGTAAAAGCTTCTTAAATCTAATATTTACATATTTCGTAACTTCGCTGGACGATATTTGCTAAAGTAGGAGAAATACATCGACAGTTCCTAACAGAAAAAGAAAAGGCAGTTAATTCTCTGCAAGAAATTGTCTAGAATATGTTTTTAAATCGAACAATTTAGGAGAAAAATAAAGAGATTACAACACCTTATAATTTTATCTCACAATATTGGAGGTACAAGAAAGTTTTTAAGATAAAAAGTAAAGAACGAATATTTTTTAGTACAAAGAATCTACTGAAGTTGTTTTGAATTACATAATTTTGAAGAAATTTTAAAAATTACACAGGCAAAATACAATTTTATTTTCTTCCTAACGGGAACATCTTTGTTGCTTTCCAAACTTTGCTTAAAGATATCTGTTGAAGTAGGGGAGGTGGATAAAGAATCTTTTATAAGAAAAGAAAGATGTTAATTCTCTGTAAGAAATTACATACAAAATATTTATGGCACCAATAAGTTCAGAGAAAAACTAGAAACTGCAGAAAGATACAGTTTTGTCAAAAAAATACGATTTACTTAATGCAATCAAAGATATGTCGGAAAATATGAAAGACACGGGAAATTTTTATGAGTAAAAAATAATTAGCAAATGATGTTATGTAGGAAACTTCCCTACAATTTCTTCTATATTCTATTATTTCGAGAGAAATTTAAAATATCGTCCACCTTATAGATTTATTTTATATTTTCATCTTTCATAACTTTGATTAAACATATCTCCTAAAGTAGAGGAGGTAGATAAAAATCTTGAATAAAAAAGCAAAGACCAGTTAATTTTCTGTAAGAAACCGTTATATAATCAAAGAAATTTCAGGTAATATTGGAGGTACAAGAAAGTTTGGAGACAAAAACTAAAGTACGAGTAATTGTTGGTGCAAAGACCCTAATGAAGTTATTTTGGATTACGTAATTTTGAAGAAATATCAAAAATCACACCGGCAAAACAATTTTTTTTCTGATGGATGATGTTTCTAATTTTTGCATCTTTCGTAAATCTGATTAAAGATACCTGCTAAAGCAGAGGAGGTAGATAAAAAATCTTCAATAAAAAAGCAAACATTAGTTAATTTTCCGTAAGAAACCGTTCAGAATACGTTCTTAAAACGAGTGATTTAACAGAAAATCAAAAAATTCCAACACGATACACTTTTATCTAAAAATTTTCTTTTTCTTGATGCAACCAAAGATATCTCCGGAAATATTGGAAGTACAAGAAAATTTTGAGGATGAAAAATAAAATACGAGTAATTTTTGGTGCACACCGACAAAAGCTATATCACCTTTAAATAACTTACAACGTGGCGTCTTTATACAGGCAGGGAAATATAATCTGCCATTTTATTCTCTGCTTTGGCATTATCTTTTCAAAACATCTTTTTCTAAAAAAAATAAAAAAAGATGCAAATAAGCACAAAATATTAAAGTCAAGGACAAAAATTCTAAAAAATGCAAAAAAGCACATAACCATTAGTTCCAAATGACTTATTTTTACATAATTCGTACATATTTTAATATAAAATACATCTGCTTATAATATCCATCGTATATACTTCAAGGACTTTATCTAAATCAGAAATTAAATATTCAACTATTGAAAAAGAATTACTAGCAATAGTATATGCTTGTAAACAATTTAGACCATATGTATACGATACAAAATTCAAATTAATTACTGATCACAAACCGTCGTTATGGCTTCATAAATTGAAAGACAATAATTTGCAGCACTGGAGAGTTTATGTACAAGAATACGATTACGATGTACTCTATAAGAAAGGTAAACTAAATTCTAATACAGACGCCTTAAGCAGAATTGAGATTAATGTAATAAATCAGGAAGATTCTTAATCTACCCACGTTCAAATTGATCCTTATGAAAATGTATTAAACATAATTAGGCAGTTTAAATAGCAATCAGAATTCAGAACATCCGGAAACTATTCCTATGTTAGAGGAACCGATTGGCACGAAATCGATACAATTCTTCTTTTACTATCATAACAGACATCTCAATGGAACTTACTGTAGGCCCACGAAAGATTTATGAAATTCATGTTAATAAAAACAAAGCATACGACCATATTTTTGGAGTTTTAAAAGACTTAGGTAATCCAGATAATACTAATTACATATTTTGTAATGATGAATTATATAAATTGATTTTTAAAGTTTATATAGACAAATTTATAAAAGGTGGCATGCAAATAATCAGATGTCTTAAAAGAGTAAAAATTATAAAAATAGAGAGAAACAATTGGAAATTATTCAAAACACTCCTGATGAAGAAAGAAATCATAGAGGTATCAATGAAACAGTAGAACAGATAAAAAGAAATTACTCATGCAAAAATTTGCAATAAATGGTAGCAAAATATATTTGTAACTGTAAAACTTGTCAACGATGAGTAATTATGAAAGACATCCACCAAAAGCACCCTTTCAGATAACAGCAACCAAACCAATGCAAACCATTCGTATCGATATATTCAAGATAAACAATGCAATATTTCTTACAATAATTGATACATTTTCAAAATTCGCTCAAGCCTATACGGTAAAAGATAAAAATGTTGTAACAATTGCAAGCAAACTGATTTCTTTAGTAAATTCGGAATTCCACAAGAAATAATAAGTGATAATGGAGTAGAATTCAAAAAGAAAATAATTCAGGAATTATTAACATTGTATAAAATACATTCATTTTACCACAATTGGCCATCATGAATCAAATTCACCAGTAGAAAGATTACATTCCACTTTGGTTGAACATATGAGAATGATAAAATTGATGAATAAAGACGTATCAAATAAAATTGCTATGAAAAGATCAATACTAGCCTAT
>JAWQRJ010001652.1:0-15240 GCA_033557515.1 Diorygopyx duplodentatus | reverse complement strand
GCTTGAGGAAATAGCTTGTGTGTACAAGAAACCAGAGGCTACTCGTCAAGAAATAATCAAGGCTGGGGAAAATTTCATTATCGCACTGTACAGTGGATGCACAGACACCACACAGACATTGAACATCTTGAGGTCCCAGTTATATGCTAAGTCGGCCACAAACAGCCAAGTTCATCTTGCAAGGCTACCACCAACCCAAGAGGTTGCACATCATCATTTCCTCCGTTGTTGCCATCAGGTGCAAGCTTGGCTGGGAAACAGTATTCCTCCTAAAGAATGGGGGTGGGTTCGCAGCTCTGACGGTCTCCTTCAAATTGAAATGTGCCAAAACCCACCACCTGAATCCTTGCTGCATGTTGTTTCATGCAACTGTAAAAAGGGGTGCAGCAGGGTATGTTCTTGTCAAAAATCAGGCCTGAAGTGCTCAGCAATTTGCAAAAAGTGTGACGGTGTCAACTGCGAAAATGTATATGACATTATTTCCCCAGAAGAAGAAGATGATGAAGCTGATGTCTGGGATATCATTGACCTCCAAGGCCTCAAAATATTTTGTTAGAAAACTATTAATTCCTGTTATTAGCATCCCTATAAACAGTTTAAGAATATAAAACCTTCTAGCACACCATTTGCATTTATTTTCTTAGTATTGGACTGGACTAAGAATGCGATACGTGTGGCACCACCTACATAGGTGAAACTGGAGGAGAATTCAGTACAAGAATAAAAATAACATAATAACAGTTCAGCTTTTGGGAGACATTTCCTCACCTGCACACACGATTTCGATCAAAACAAAAATGCCAAAATTTTACCTCATAAAAACAAGGACATTTCTATAATACAGCAGCGCTAAATTTAGATCTTTCTTTTCAAATAACATTTTCTTGAATATTCAAGATTATAAGAATATTCTCTTTACTGTTTGTATTATTCTTTCTGCCATTCTCATATGCTTAAGTTCCCAGTAATCTGCAAACTTTTTAAAAATATCAGAACTACATTGTGGGTCTCCGTCCGAAACTACGGTCGCCGGTATACAAAAAATGTTTAACCAAAATTGCTTTCATTATTTCAACAATTGCTAAACTTGTGGTATCTCTTGTTAGTTTTATTACTTCAAATTTTGAGGTAAAAATAAGTTGATTAATAATCTAAGCTAGTTGATTAGTAATCCAAAATTGATTAGTAATCTACTAATAATAAGCATTTCTCACTTTGTATTTCAAAAATTATTATTCCTATTTTATTCCACGGCAGAGTTACGATCTCGTGATGCATGTTGAACATGATTGTATAGTTTGCTTGATTTGATTGATCATGATTGGCCAAAAAACTGATCCATCCTATCATCTCTTTTCTCATTGAACTTGGCAGTAACAATGGCTGATGTTGCTAAAATAATCCATACGTTAGTGTCAAATCTGATATGTATTTGGAACACTGTTCAATACTATCATTTAGTTTACGGGAGTTATTAGACCATTTACTATAATTTTTTGTAACTCAGTTACACTAAACTGTTTCCAAAATGTTTCCCTTGCTGATGTAACATCTCCCAAAATATTCTGTTGGTATCTTTGGCAGTTTCCAAGTTAACTAGCTGTATAGTATTTATGGGTAGTTTGCAACTACTTGGTGCACAAATCACTAACAATAAACAGTTAGTGATTAAGTAAGTAACAATATTAACGGAAACTGAATAACTACTTTTATTTCAAGAAAAGGTCTTTATTTGAAAGGGATCCTGAAAAAAGCGCCAGTCAATTTAATTCATCACTATTTTATGAGTACCTGCAGAAAATGACGAATTCTAAAAAATACCATAAATCCAAAAATCATTTTACTATGTGCAATATCGGTTAGCATTACCCATTCTAATTCAGCGAATGCTATAAATATTGCACTGTACATACAAACTGTCAAACTGCAGAAAAGAAAAGTTATCATACCTCCATTTCATAATTTGAAAGTCTTACTTTACCTTGTAACTTCTTTTTCTTTAACTTCCATTTTTCTGGAAACGAATTGGAAGAAAATTATTTTAGTATGTGGAATATCGGTCAGAATTATCCATTCTAAGTCAGCAAATGCTATAAATATTGCACTGAACATACAAACTGTCAAATTGTAGAAAGCAAAAGTTATCCTACCAGAGTTGTGATGAATCTAAATTATTGATACATTTTATAGATCATATTTGACCTCTCAATTTCATAATTTCTCCCCTTAACTTGTAACTGTAAATTCGTTTTCTTTGACTTCCGTTAGTTTCTGGAAACGAATTGGCAAATCTAAAATATTTCATTACAGAAAAATATTTCAAAAATGTTTCTATTTGTAATCAAAAATATTATTTGATTAAAAATAGAAACTCATCATTGGATCTTCTCCAACATTGCACCCAAATTTTAATTTCATTCCGTATTTATTTAAACCTCAAATTATAAAATATTCTAACATAGTATCTATTTTCCAGAGCAGAGTTAGTCTTTGTTAATGTCTCTAAAATGGATTTTAATACGATTTGGAATAGTGAACATAATTTAGCTAACTTATGCAACCAAACTTACACATCGTTTGTTTCAAAATATAACCTCAAAATTGTACACAACGGTCTAGTATTTTGTCCAAGTTTATGTGAATTTATATTTGAAAAACGATGGAATCTAAACCCCATTTGGATGTAATGTCTTTATTTAATACTAACAAGGGAGGCTTTGTTAAAATTGCTGCTCCTATGGTACGATATAGCAAGTATGTAAGTAATATTTAGATAATTTAATATTTTGTTAACAAAATACATTTCAGGTTGCAATTTCGGACACTTTTAAGAAATTACAACTGTGATTTATGCTTTACACCTATGATACTGGCTGATTCATTTTGTCAAAGTAATAAAGCTCGAAATAATGAATTTACAACAAATTTAAGTATGTCGGTAACACAGATATGGTTAATTATTGTTCACTTGTTTTTATTATTCACTTGTTTAAATGTTTAGGTGATTTTCCTGTTATAACCCAATTTGCTAGCAATGATGTCAACGAGTTCGCAGAAGCAGCCAAATTAGTGTCACCGTAAGGAAATTATAATATCAAGACAGAAATTAATGCCTTTTATTAAATTATAATGAAACTCATAAAAGCATTCTAGATTTTGTGATGGTGTGGATTTAAATTGCGGATGTCCACAGAGATGGGCAAAGCAAATGGGCATCGGATGCGTTATGTTAGAAAATCCACAGAAAATTTTTGATGCTGTAAAAGAATGTAGGAACCACATCTGCAAACCTTTTACAGTGAGTGTGAAAATGAGGATATTGAACGATTTAAGGTAAATAACTAACATAAAAATACTTGTAATTACTTTTCTTTGTTTGTAATTAATTAAATTTTAGTAAAACGGTGGAAATTTGTAAACAACTTGAAAACTGTGGCATCAGTTTTTTGACTGTCCATTCTCGCACTGCTTCACAGTTAACGGGGGACATCAATATAGATGCACTTAAACTAATTACAGAAAATGCAAATATTCCTATAGTAGCGAATGGTGGTATAAAAAATTTAAATGATTGCCAAAATTTGCATAAGCAAGTGGGCTGTAAAGGTAATTAATTTTCTTGCATTTCCTTGAAACTACATATGTCAATTATGGTATTTCAAGGTATTATGGTAGCTAATGGAATTTTGACAAACCCCATGCTTTTCACGGGTGCCAAAGAAACAACTTTGGATTGTGTCCAAAAGTGGGTTAATATCTGCTTTAATAGCACTTTGAACATTGAAGACTATACGAAACTGCATAATCATACTATTCCAGAAAAACCACCAAATTTGACGTTTCAGTGTTTTCATCATCATCTAGTTTTTATGCTTGAAAAAATATTGCCAAGAGTAAAAAGGAAAATTTTCAACAATTATCAATACTTCAAAGATGTTCTGCAGTTTCTGTACAATGAATTTAACATAATTCCCCAACTTTACGAGTTAGAGGAGTTCGAAAGGAATACAGTATTACCTGTGGTATACAACTCAAAAGATATTGAAAGGAAGCATGTTGTATTGGAATACAGCAATGAAGAAAATTGTGGGAAATATTTTAAACAGAAATCAAAGATGGCATTCGATGATAATGAAAGCTATGGTATAGAAAACATTTTTATTGAAGATTGACCATTTCGTTCAAATAGTTATAGTAGCATAATAAATGATAGACAAATGAAATTGGGGTTTTACTTTAATGAAGATACCTGTAATATAAGCACCACAAAATCAATAGTACCCTAACTGTTGTTGCGCTGGTCATAAGGTACGTCTAGCAGTAATTTCGCTTCCTAATGTAAGATGGCGCTGAAATTAAAGAATTCGTTTTTCAGAATGATACCCCAAATACAAAATTCAAGTAACAGAGACAAGAGAAAAAATAAACCAATAACTTAAGATAAAATCCCTCTTAATGATTCTACAACTTATGACAGGAGAATGGTTTAACAATATTATTAGCAGATGTGTAGTCTTTTGTTTCAATCATGGATAGTGTGATGTGGTTAAAATCTGTGTGGAATATGATGTTTCTTCATATCTCCTAAACTGTGAAAGATAAATACCTCCAACCTGATATCGTTGGGAAGGGGAAAAATCAAGTGATTTAATACTGTTAAAATCAACTATGGTTTCCATTTAAAAAAATACAACTTTGGGTCACATCCCGAAACTGCTGCAAGGTAAAAAATATTTATATTATCTATCCTACAGAATGTTACAACTTTTTCCCTCGAAATTTTTTGATACGATAAATAATATGGAAAATATTCATATTTGGAGAAAATGGCGATTTTCAGTTTTTTCAGGATATCTAGTAGGCGGTGCATTTTTTTGGAAAAACAAAAGAAGGTTAAAAAAATCGGAAGGAATTTATCGAAAATTAAATACATGTATGGAATAACCAGATAGTTGGCTAATTTCCTTTTCTGCAGAATATTAAAGTGATGTTTTCTGTGTAAACAGATATTTAAGGTTAGCTATAGTTAATAATATAGTTAAAACTGAGTATTAATATATTTAATATTTTATTTATTTTTATTATAAAAATAGTACTATGTAATAGAATATAGTACACATTATTCGTTTTCGATAGTATCCTGTGGCGAAAAATATCCACTATATTGAATTCTCAAGTGTATGTTATTACAAGCTAATAATAAAAAATATAATCAACATGCAAAATAATGATTTAAAGCAATCTAGTAAGCGAAATTGGTGCTGCATAATGTATACAATACATTATGTAGCCTAAATTATAGGGCTGTCTTGGATTCAATACAGTTATGCAACCCAAGTTGCATACGCGTGAAGTAAGCCATGAAAATACAATGTCATGTATCAAGTGCAACGTAATTGCGTTGAGATGTGATCACAGATTTAATGTAATGTATAGTTATAAAATTTACTATAAAATTGGGTAGTTTTTCTTCTGTATATCCACAAACTCCAGTACCGACTGAATCATAGCATGCTTGTAGGAATCACTAATTACTTTCATAATCCTTTCCTCATTGCTTTCATGTTCGCTTTCTTCTTGCATGTAATCGTCAGGACTCATATAGAAAACAGGTAAAAACAGAAAACAGTACATTAAACCATAAAACGAAAACCTATCCATTTCATTTTGAATCCATTTTAACGTCAGTTTGCCAATGGTTTCTTCACTTACGCCATTTTCTATTGAGAATGATTTTAACGACTCAACGTAATATGTCAGCAATTCCTTTAAATTTTCTTTCCTGAAGTTAGGATCAAGATTCACCCATAAGAAATACGTCAGGTCCATGGCAGGTGAAGCGTGGTAGATCATTTGAAAATCGATAATTTTTATTTGATCGTTATTGAAGAAAATGTTATTTCCCCATAAGTCACCGTGGTTTAATATTTTAATGTCCGTCGGTATTTGTACTAAGTCAACTAACTGCAAAAAAATATTGCCCACAAGCAATATAGTCTTCAAAATTGATGCGATTTCAACATTTTTTGTTTCAAACAGTTTGACTGCTATATTCAATTGTTCAGTGAAACATTTTTCCAATGCTTCATTTCCACCCATATTCAGGAAACGATGCAATTTTTTGTTTAGGGCCTGAAATGTTTCTGGGTCGTGTTGCTGTAGAGAAAGTGATGCTGAGTGCAGTTTGGAGAGTTCCTTAAAGTAAAATGTAAGCACCAAAAACATAAACAGTATTGTAGGTTGTGGGTTGTGACATCAGTGTTAAAGTTATTTAATATTCGTTCCCTAACCTTTTCAAACACTAATAATTTATTGATGGTTCTAAATAATGAATGCTTACTTTGAGAACTAATTTGGTTTCTTCTACATTGAACATATGTCCTCTAGGCTTTAGTTGATACCCAGATTGAGTTAAATCTTCATACACAAAAAAATCTCCAATATATAAACAATTAGGTGTAGCAACCATATGTTTGGAATGCTTTTGTAGTTGCTGAAATATTTCTTTATAAAAAATTACTTCATTTTGGAACAATGCGTCGAATTTTAACGTTTTTGTTGTTGGGCTATCGGATGGACGTTTTAAGATAACTGTGGTTTGAAAATCTGCAATAAAACAAGAATTACTTTCCCTTTAGTTATTTTGACCTTCCAAACATACCATGCGAATCTTTTGTTCCGTAAACAGTTACTCTCTCGACTGATGACGCAAAATTTGAACCTTTTTCGCACGCATCATGTACTTCGACTTTAGATACATTGATAATTTTGGCATTTTCGTAGTTATTGAGTATTTTTTCGTAAAACTGACGTTCACCCATTTGCGCTGTGATCTAAAAAGTTCTACTGTATGTCAAACGACGCAACATAGAGTCTTTATATGAAAATTTCTATAAAAATGCCTTTGCAATGAGGAAGTGCAAGGCCAAACTATTTGCAGTTTGCGCCTGTACACGTGACGCTTTGTACTTACATAAGTTAACGTTTAATTGTTGAAAACATAACCTATGGAGATGATAGATCCACAGATTAAGTCACCTTTTGCGCATATTTTCAAGTCTGAGAACATTATTTATGTGATTAATTCAGAAAATCGGTGCAAGTGCATTTAGATTCAATGTCGAAATAATTTGCGCAATAAAGCCGGCAGTTATAAATAAAGTTGAGTGTGTTTTTCAAGGTTCTCCAAGGTTCTAATAATTTACTGTGGTAGATAATGTAATAGTTTTATAGTTGGAATTAGGGAAATAGAACAATGTTAAGTAAATACTAAAGCATTTTTATAGTGATATCATATGTTGGAAGGTCAGTTTCAAATTAAAAATTATATTGATTGATATATTGAATTCAAAAGTATCCTCGTATCTCGTACGTTAGAAATTTGTCATCTTACAATGTGTACATGTTTTCGATAACGTAGCAAGTGCAAATATTATGAACAAAATTATTTGCATACTTATTTTTAGTACGTCACAAACCTGGCTTATTTCACATTCTTTACATCGATTTTTTTTTCGTTTTTGTAATATCTTTTCTTCTATTTCTTATGTGCATAATAGTAGAATTATTTTTTAGACGTACGTACACAGTACTTCAGCATTACAGACGTCCTTGAATTAGACGAACAACGTTTACACTATTTATATATAAATACACTATTTATTAATAAGATCAGATTTGAAACAAATATGCTAAATCATGTATTTTTGCTTAATTTTCAAAGGTTTTTCTAGGTATGATTATTTACTTATTTCTTTGTATTTTCTGATCTCGAAAACGCGATTTCATGATTGTGTTGAGAAAAATCGATTTAGGTAGGTCTCAAGCTCAAAAAACCTTTGACGAGTTAGTTTGACCCTTGATCACACGATGGCGCTGCCAGTAGCTACCTAATACGATTAAACGAGTTAAAATTGTATGTTCATTCGTATTTTCTGACCTCAAAAACTTTACGGCATAACTTTGCCGGCCGATATTTGAAGGATTTCAAAATTCCGGGGCGGAAAATCGATTTAGATTGATCTCAAGTTTTGAGTATTGGAAAACAATAGTTTGCTGGAAATAATAACGACGATTTGAGATAGTTTGACCTTTGACGAGTTAGTTTGACCTTTGATAACACGATGGCGCCGCTGGACTAAAAATGTTTTGTTTTTTGATGAACCGAGTGAGCTCGGTCTACCAGGTACTCTTTTTTAATAGTGAATGTAACAATAGAATGCTGGGAGAGGGTTTTATCGTGGGTAAGAGGCTGCGGAAGGCAATCCTGGCTGGGGAATTCGAAACAATACCAGATAGAATATGCTGTTTAAAAATGAGGTGAAAATACCAAAAAATTACACTAATAAATATCCTTGCACCCACATTGAATGCACAAATGAAATTCAAGATCTGTGATTTAAAATTGTGTTGGGAGATGCAAATGCACAGATAGGAAAAAACAAACGTTTAGACCAACAATTGTACCGCACATCACGAATTACCAGGGAAGAAACTTATAAGGGAGCGTGGAGAAGTCCCAGTAAATCAGATCGACCATGTGATGATTGATAGAAAGGGGGATAGGAGTGTATAGTGGATGTAAGAAGTTACAGAAGATTCGATGCAGACCCATACCACATGATGGTGGGATTTAAGTTAAGACAATGGATACCTAACAACCGTAATGAAAAAACTAAGGCAGCAAATAAGGTATAGACCGGAATAAGAAGAGAGTAAAGGAAAATGCAAGGAGAAACTAGAGAATATCACAAATCGTTTGGAAAAAGTAGAACATAATAACGCAGAAGACAGCTGGGAAATCATAAAGTGTGTGTTGGAAGAAGCAGTATTGGAAGCATGGAAAAGGCAAAAAAGAACAATGGTTGGATGAACAATATGGAAGAGAATGGGAAAAGAGGAAGAGGATGATAATAGAAACAATGACAGTGGGAAATAAGCAGGCAAGCGACGTATACGGAGGATTAAGCAGGAAAAATAAAAAACTGTTTAGAAGAAATAAAAGGGCCTTGCCTTTTTAGACAAGACCCTGAAAAGATGGAGGGAAACTATGGAAGAAAATTAGTTAGAAATTTATACCAAGCTATTAAGAAAGAAATGGATTTCAAGCAGGAAGGCTTTTCTTTAAAAATAAGGAAGAAGAGCTAATAGCTGATGAATAAATGTTGGGTAAATTAGCAGACATTTTTGATGATCTATTGAATAAGGCAGGGCATGAACAGGATTATGCAATGTATGAAGACAGTCAACGCATGCAATGGAGGAAATATCGTCACCACTATCCATGCCTTATATAATAGATATGGGCTTCTTTTACCCCATATCTATTTTCATAAGGGGTAAAAGAAGCCCCTTATGAAAATAAATGTATGAAAAATAAGAAAAATGCTGGAATTGATGAGATAACAACACAAATGTTCACGCGATGTTTATGCATTTCAAGCAGGTATATGGCAGCATAAACAAGAAACAGCTGATGGAAACCCTTTCAATTTAATAAGTGTATTATAATCACATTTACACCAGCATATTAGTCAGTTAACAAGGTTATGACTTCCCACTTTAGAATTCTCCATTGTTGATCAAACCATGGTTTGGTACTTCCTTTCTTCTGCATAATGAAAACTCACGTCGCATAGTAAGCGATGTTGCAGTCTCGTATACATATAGCAAAGAGCACGTTTTCGAACAATTCTTCTGAATCGGGTGTATCAGCAACAAGGTCAACAAGTGGGTTAAACCTTATAGTATTTTCCATTTGAGCATCATCTCTGGTTTTATTCGGCGATCTTATAAATGGCAGCAATGGATTATACTAAAGATAATGCAGGTTTCTCTGGATTTATCCAAATGCAAAAATATATTTCTGAAAAATTACAGTTCGTATACAATTTTTGTAAAATTGAACCAATTTGTCATAGTTATTTTAAACTTGGGAAATACTAATTTTGAGCAAAGGGGCCCATAGATAAAATTCTGAAGTCTCACAAATCTGTGACGTGATAAGAAGAAAATTAAATTGAATTGGCGCAGAGAATGCACCAATTCAATTTTTTTTTCTAAATCAACTTCAGAATAACATACATTTCATGAGAGACACACATTTAAAACACTAATTTTGCAAGTCATAGCAAAATTAGTAGAAATTGCATCTACATTGGAAAGTAATGACCTCCATGGCGTGAAGTAGGATTTGATCCATGAATGATTGCAATGAATTAGACCAATTTTAATTCCGAATATTAAATATTTCATTTTGTACAAAGCTATAAGTGGTAATGGACTAGATCTAGGCACTTTCTTGATCAAACCGCATATTTAGGAATGCCTTGTTGTCTTCACTCATCTCAGCAAACAGATCCTGAAATAAGATAATTGCACATCAGAAATAAATTTATTTAAGGAAACATTATTATCATATCATTTACCTTACCTTTTTTTATATATTAACTGTTATATGGTTTAAAATAAAAATAACAACTGGTAAAATAACTCTTTTATGAATAATTGAACTTATTTAATAGAAGCTCTGTATTCTATTAAAATAAACGTATGAAATTAATCATTGTTTAATATAATTCATCAACATCCTATAATTTGTTTCTCACGACTATTCTCACTTCTCTTAAAGACCTTGAAAGGATTTAGGGGGATCGATCAATTAACCCGTTTAATATCACTGGTGCATTTTTGTACCGGATTATACCGTATTATATGGTATTCTTAATCAACATTTACTGAAATATTGACAATAAATTGAATTTTAGGAACTTTTTTAATTAATTAAATTGGAAAACAAATTAAAAGAGAAGCACATTAAAAAGTCTGGGGTGAAAGTGCACCAACTGTATCAAATGGATTAGTTTGCTCGATTAGTCAAGTAAAAATTCGATAGCCCAAATAAAATGAAAACCATACCTTGATCTTTTAATCCACTCGTCGCATACGTCACTATTATTAACAGAATTAATTATATTAAATTCCTTAATTCCTAATAACTCACTATACGTATTATAATATTAATGTTTATGAAAACAACTGAAATCACATCATATATGTTATTGATATTGACAATAAAATTTGGTCTTTTCATGTTGATTATGAAATTTACTTACCTTTACAAATTAAAAACTAGGCAGGATGCCTAATCGAAGAAAAAGAAAGTCAGAACGTGACTTATGGTCACAATCCATTTTAGAAGAAGCAAGAAAACTAGCAGAAAGTGGAGAGTGTAAGCGAAAGGTTGCAGCATCTTATGATAAGTGTTGAAGTAAAACTAAATTGGGAAGATATGACAAAACTTTTTCTGACGATACAGATGAAGAACTATTTAAGTACATACAAAAACTTGACGGAATGTTTTACGAATTGAGTGCCAAAGATTTGCGGACTACATACGAAATCTTGCTTACGATGTTGAACATCGAGTTGAACATCGATTCCTCATCGATTCAACAAGGAGAACAAAATTGCTGGTAAAGAACGGCTTCGTGGATTTATGAGGAGACATCAACAAGCATTGTTAGAGCCATCTGCTTCAATAAACCACAATGTGATTCCTGAAGCGATCACCCTTGGAGGACCCAATGGTCCCAATGGAGAACAATTTATAATATGAATGAGATGGGGACGAATACTGTCTCTAATAAACCTCCAAAAGTTTTCCAAAAGCTTGCCTTTTGGAAATATCATCTGCGTATCGGCTATGATGTCATCGAGTACTTTTTTAAATGGCATTCTACATTTTTATTTTTAGATTGGATTGGATAGAGTTTAGGAGTTCTAAGACGACCTGCAATTACGGAGATGGGTTTCATTAGAAAATTTTCTAGAAACAAATTGTTGAATTTAAATAATTTATTGAAAAACGAACTCCTTAAATCAAAGTAAAGGCAAGTGAAATCAATTAAATTTTTAAAAAGAATGAAATTAAATGATCGAAGTGTTCTCCGTTTACAGCAAGACAATGCCCTCTAGTCGGAGAACAAACCCTCTTTGCATATTGTCTACCATTTCTGGCGTAATTAAACGGATTTCGTTTGTTATTCTTGCCTTCAGATCTACAATTGTGTGAAGCCTATTGTTACATTCACCTTACTTTCCAAATATCCCCATAAAAAATTGTCCAGCTGTATTAGATCTGGGGATCTAGCTGGCCACTCCCTGGTCCCTCTACGTCCAATTCAGCGATTTGAGAACACGTTTTCCAAGTAGGGCCTAACTGCAAGAGCATAATGCGGAGATGCTCCATCTTGCTGAAACCAAATTCTTGAATGGCGTAGATCAGGTTCTGGTTAATTTGGAAACACAACACGTGATGGTACTAGCTCAAACCTTGAGAAATCCAAATACCGTTCACCATTTAAATTATGTTCAAAGAAGTAAAGCTCTATAATGCGGTTACTCACAATTCCATCCCACACAATAATCTTATGTGGATGCTGAGTATGCTCCTCTATCATCCAATGCGGATTGTCGGTCGCCAGAAACGACAGCTGTCTGTTTACCATGCCCGGTGGACATTTCATTATAGTACTGATTTTCAGTACCCACAAAGTACTGATTTTCATTGCCTCCATCAATACCTCACAAAATTGAGCACGGCGATCAAAATCATCGTCCAACAACTCTTGAACTAGTTGGATGGTACTTTTTCTAGCGGAATCCTGCCTACCGAACTCATTCCAACAGAATCTAATGCAACCTTTCCTAGTGATGAATGGGGATTCTTTTGTATTGCCAGAAAGGCCAAAAACTTTTGAAATATGGCAGGTAATCTATTCTCAGTCAAAATGTGAAAAATTGTCTTGTTGAAGCCCCCTTTCTATGTGCTGAATGGGAATTTCCTCTCCAGAGTTTGGACGTAAGAATAATTGTTCAACAATATTTGAACAAAAAAAGGTGTCATAGAGAAGAGGTTTATACAAACAACAGACCAGGACTGGAATGGTTGCACTGTTTCATGAAATGTCATGCTGAGCTCACAGTGAGATTAGCTCAAAACATTAAGAAATCAAGGGCTGCTATGACACGTGAAATGCTGCAACAGTATTTTGATAATCTGCAAACGTTATTGGAAGGTGTTCCACCGTCCCACATCATCAACTGCGATGAAACAAATTTCACGGATGATCCGGGTTCCGTAACAGTTGTTGTGACACGTGGAATGAAACACCCAGAAAGAAAAGTCAAGGTAACGTGATTTTATAAACTGCGCATGCCGTGTTGACTGTTACGGCATGCGCACTGTATAAATTTAAACTAACCTCGTCACAACACCATACCAAAACTGGAATATATGATGTGCGGTCTTAGGTATGAATTACGTATCCAACGAAATTAATATTTTAAGGATTTTAGATTTGAAATTTCAAAGTAGGTAATTCTTACAGCGCCACCTAGAAGAATTTATGTTTTAGTTTTACATACTTTCGAAAATCCGCAAGCTGGAAGCATTTGATCAAGTCTTTGTCCAATGCTTTAATCCAACAAATTTTAGTTTACTTTTCAAGTTACAATTATAGTAGGTAAGTAATTTAAAAACTGTCTTAAATATAAAACACTTGATGATATATACGCCCTTTTAAATTTCAAATGGTAAACGTAATGATTTCATAACATTCCCAATTTCCTACTTCCTATCTCGTAGATTTTCAGGACAAACGCCACGATTTCAGGATTTATTTCTTACCTTCCTTCTCCCACTACCGTCCGATACCCCTAAATCGTGGCCCGGCCCCCGGGCGTGGTAACGCGCCCAGATGGGCGCGGTCCCGTTTTCGACCTGCTCCCCCGATTCCGGTATTCCCAGTCCTGTTACCCCCACCATACCCCAACGCGCCGTGCTTCCAGCTCTCGCCGGTCGGAGGCGCGGTGGCGCCACTGCCGCTGTCTAAATTACGAGTTATATTACCCACACTTGTAATTTAATTGTGCACTTAATACTGTTATTAGAAGTGTGGACTCGCCTAATTTTCTCGACCTTTGGCACCGCGTTACCTTTGCCGATTCGCTTTTGCCCGACGCGCGCTTCGAAAAAGCTCCGTTTCTTAAATCCGTTCGTCATTTGTTTTCGTTTTTTTGGATTTTTCGAGACACTCGCCAGTGAGACTGTTTGAAATTAATTGCGTTTTGGCCGGTCTTAAATTGGTTTCTTTCAGCGTTTTAAGTGGGTCTTTTGGATTGCAGAGGTTGAATGGACAGAAACTTCAAAGTGATTTATTTAAAATTAATTTTTTAATTTACTTTCTTAAATGTGCTTTTTCGCGATTTAATTTGTTGTTTAATTTTTAATGTGTTATTAACGATGTTGTACAACGTGCCGACTTATTCAGATTATTCTCCATTGCCGTCTTATAACGAGGTGAGTTACTGCTTTATTAAGGTTAATAATGTTGTTTAGGGTTAATTATATTATGTTGGAAAGATAATTCAATCTTACGTTCTTATTACTGAGTGCTTCTACTATAGTATATTATACATCGTTCTTTATATGAAAAAAGGACGATGTATAATATACTATATGATAGTGTACCAAAAGTAGTTGTGAACAATGAAACCGGTATGAAACATTCTTTGTTTTAATTCGTAGTGCAATTTAGCATACGTAACATTTTTATGTTACTATTACACTCTTTGAAATTTGATGGAAATCAAATATTACTTTTAAGGCGCCAAAAAACTATTTTAAGTGCTTTACTTATCATTTAAAAAGACACAGCAAAAAACCTTACTTGTGGAAATTCAAGAAGTTAATTTTGATTAAGAATTTTGTGGGTGTTTATCTAAGCTGTTCAGACCTTCTTTTGTTTTTCTAAAAAAAATGCATCGCCTGCTAGAGATCCTGTAAAAACTGAAAATCGTCATTTTCTTCAAATGTGAATATTTTTCATGTTATTTATCGTATCAAAAAATTTCGATGGAAAAAGTAGATATCAAAATATTCTGTAGGATAGATAATAATAGTATATTATACAACGATCATTTAATGATAGCCATTAAGACATGAGTATGAGAATTACGACTAATGAAAAATAAGCATTATTTTCAAAATTTATTAATCATAAGTTACAACTGAATTGTATCATAAATGAAACACAGAAATGTCAAAAAAGTTCAAGAAGTTAATTTTGATTAAGAATTTTGTGGGTGTTTATCTAAGCTGTTCAGACCTTCTTTTGTTTTTCTAAAAAAAATGCATCGCCTGCTAGAGATCCTGTAAAAACTGAAAATCGTCATTTT
>JAWQRJ010001651.1:0-15241 GCA_033557515.1 Diorygopyx duplodentatus | reverse complement strand
ATAAGATAGAACTGAATCCAGCATTAACACATTTTTCCAAAAATTTTATTGACAATTTTTCGTAATAATAATGTATTAGTATTGGTCGATAGTATTTGTGAAAATTGGAAAAAATGGAAAACTTTTATCTCAAACAATTTTCCTGAAAATGCCTACAACTATTTTTAAATAATATTGAAAATGTTCAATTCGTTAAAAATTCTCATTAACAGGAAACCAACAATATCGTTCTATCGAATAAGTTTCAAATAAGCTATTAAGAAGGAAGTTATATGTTTCGAATAGGACCAGGAGTTTTCTGTTGAACATTTTCTCAGTAAACAAATTTATGCTCTATCTAATACTGACATTTTCGACATACAGTTTTATCACAAGTACAGTATTCAATCAGGAAGATTTTTTTCCAATTGGGATTTTTACTGAGAATATGATAAGTGGACCAAACATTTTTAGGGGATACTTTAGACCAGGGATTGCCAAAGTGTGCTCCACAGAACCCTTGGGTTCCGTGAAAAGTTTCAGGGCCTCCACAAGACGTTCGGAAAAATTAAGGAACCAAATTTTATATTGTAAAAAATAAGAATTTTAATACATTATGTTTCACGTTATACTTTTACTCTTATTTATCCATACTCATTTAAATACGACATTCATATTTGTTTTTGAGTTAAAAATAAGTACAAATCTTTTTGGCTACGTCGGTGAAGAAACTCTGTGTTGACGTTTCGCCGTTCATTGCAGACGGCATCTTCAGAACATGTCAACATTGGATGCAAAACCCTTTCAAAATAAAAGAAAAACCCAAAGAATTTCTGGCCTTGGATTACGCAAATTTAAATGAATTGAGTGCGGATACTCAATTGGAAGATAAATTTCAAACAGTTGCGTTAACAATATTCTGGTCAGACGTATTTGATGAATATCCCAAATTAGCAAAGTAGGCTATTCGGATTTTATTATCTTGTACAAGCACTTATTTATGTGAAGCTGTGCACTTATTAATATCATAGGTTACTTATGTGAAAAATAAATATCGAAACAAACTTGACGCTGTTTCCAGATTATAATGGAATCGAAAATGCAGCGCCATTCATCTCATTGAAGTTAGTTTTTATTAACATATATTTATGTTGCCGCTGTTATTTCTTTTTATTATGATTTTTTCATTTTTGTTAATGAATAAATTTTGGACTATCAAATGATATTTGTTTCATTTAATATTTCATTAAATTTTTAGTGGGACTCCATGAACTGTAGACAATTGTTTCAGGGTTCCACGGCCGAAAAAGTTTGGGTACCACTGCGTTGGACAAACAAACAGTGCTAAAACTTATGTAATTGGCTGAGTTTTGGGTACATTTTTGGAGTGCTCGTAGTTCTTTATCAAAGGTTGCTAACTATTTAGTTTTTAAATTGTATAATTTTGAATCATCACTACAACAAAAAATTTAAATCGAAGAACAGAGATACTTGCTGAAGTATATGTTCATATCAGTATACAGGATGTATGTGGATTGTCGCAATAAAGAAAAACTGGA
Organism: Diorygopyx duplodentatus; assembly: GCA_033557515.1. Taxonomy (NCBI): domain Eukaryota; kingdom Metazoa; phylum Arthropoda; class Insecta; order Coleoptera; family Scarabaeidae; genus Diorygopyx; species Diorygopyx duplodentatus. Next base: position 13,703 of record JAWQRJ010001651.1, on the reverse strand, counting down.
AAATGTTGTTTTTGATTGGGTTGAAATTAGTAATATCATGTCTCATGTTGAACTCGACCATAGTAATATAGTAATTAGACATTGGAATGGATAGGAATGCGAACAACAAGAAGAACAATGTAGAAAACACAACACCATTACTAACAATTACAAATAATAACAGAAAAGTAATAGAACTTCAAGGAATTTTCATCAAATTTTACACAATATACTGCAATAATTGGCATTTACAAACAGCTATGAAATATGAAAATTTATTAAAATTATACTGTACTTCACAGCAATAATTTTTTTTTTAAAATACAAGTAAGGCAAAAATCATCATAATTTATCCCCAAAAAGTTTTGGTATTATTATTATTCACCTAGTATAATTCTGTCTTTAAAAATATCAAGTATAACATTTAGTATACAGAGTGTTTCTGGGCTGGTTTTTGTTTTAAGTGATTATCAAATAGCTGTTTCCGTACTGGCAGTGTGTTTAAATCAATTTGTATTAAATTACACCTTTTGAATTACATACACACATTATGAATGTTGCAAACCAAACGTACACGAACATTGAAATAGCAGATATTCTTTGGGCACATCTTACGGAAACATTCTGTATATTAAAAGAAATACTGTATCAACAAAAATTTTGAAATAACTCTAACATTGGAAGGTTGACAGTTGAGAATTGTTTCCTTCCTAATGTTTAAGGAATCTGAAATAAAGAACAATACCCTATTGATTTTTCAGTTGTTGATTTGGTGTTTGGACTAAATAAGTTCCACTCACCAGACACCAGTCTAACACAATTACAAATTTTTATAATAATTTTCAATAAATTCTGACATTAATGGACTATACAAGGAATGAAATGAAAACTCACATGGAATGAACCACCAATGCAGAAAAGCTGAGGTTCCCACCTTGAATGTTGTGGCAAATATAGTTTTGCGTACATAAGCAATACTGAGGATTGTTCGATGTTATGTAATTGACTGTTTTATTTTTATAATAATAATGATAAAGCTTTATTGCCCAACAGGTTTCCCCCTTTACAGGATAATTTGACGAATCATTTGACGCAAATTTACAATTAATATCTTAATAAGAACAACAAAATAGTAACAAACAATTGAGAAACTAATATAGTCAAGAAAATGTAACTTAATACACATATTTTAATAAACATCAATTGGAACCAAATGTCCCAAATCAAATGTAGATTGGGATATATTTATATAGATTCGCAGGATGTATTAATATCCTGCGATAGTCAATGGTATCATGCTTGCAGATTAAATTTATAAATGCACGCAACATTGCATTGGATCTACAGTAAAATGTAAGCCTACTACACATACAACGATATATCGCAACGATTCAAGTGTTATTTCTTGTGTGAAGAAGATATAGAAATTGGGCTTAACTAATTAATTAATTTTTTTATGTAAGAAATGCAATGCCGATGATAACGAATCGACACCCAGTATTGGTACGAGTACGAGCACAAATCATCCAGAAGAGTCTCAAATCGAAGAATCTCCGCGTGATTCGAGTGCTGATCGATTAGATGTTGGATTGTATTTGAATTTGGGTTCACATGTCAATGGCGACCTTTTTGTAAGATGACCGTTTTCAATTATTGAGAAAGCCTTGGGCTCCTAGTGAAACATATAACTTTAAAGTCGATGGAAAGGTCGGTGCTAAACGAGCATTTCGAGTTAAATGGCTTACAGCCTACCCGTGGTTGTATTTTGACCTTCAGCTCACTGCGGCTCGCAAGACAATTCATCATCTCCCCCTGTCTGAAGTACCAAAAATTCCTTAAAGTTGCACAGTCTCATGCGGCAACTCAGTGGCCACAATATATGTGATTGTTGCTTCAAAAATTTTTGGAAAAATTATGGACGACAGCAAGCTGATCTGTCTATGAAGCTTTGTATTTGGCGTATCAGAAAGAAATCGAAGAGAGCAGACTGAAGACGAGGGTTCCGTTTTCACCAATCTGCTCCATTTCCGAATTGAATCTGGGGATAAGGTTTTGAAAGATCATTTGGAATCGGAATCAAAACTCTTTGTATATATCGCGTCAAATCCAAAATGAATTGATTTAAACTTGTCCTGTTCAAAGGCAAAATAATTCAGGAGTTGAAGAATGAATTTCTTTTTACATATTTGGTGTTGGCTGATATTAGTGGTATAGAGTAGTTACCAGTCGGTGTTCGATATCTACATTATGGTGAAGATAACAAAAATGCAATGATATGTAAAGAATTCCTGGGATATGTACCGCTACAAGAGTTAAACTCAAACACCATTATTCGGTTTCTAAAAGAATGTGATTTGGATTATACTGACTCGTTGGCCAAGGATTAGTGGCACCCAGAAAATTATGAATGACAAGTATCCTGTGGCGCTATTCTTCCGTCGTGCCATATATTGAATATAGTCATCAATGACTTGAAGGACATCACTGAAGTGAAATTATTAATTTTTTTAGAGCGAATACTTTATGGTGGAACGAATTTCTAACATCCCTCTGTTTTGTGAGACACACTGGTCGGCAAAGTACCAGAATATTTTCTGGGTGCTTTCTGACAATTATACAAGCTTTAAAAGAGCTTTCAGATAACGCAGAAAACTTGAAGACAAAAGTCACAGCATATTAGCACTACATAATTGGAACAACTCCAACCAAACTTGAACCTGTGTGCAACTAACTCCAACAAGTCACCCTGAATTTAAAGGCCGTATCTTCAGAAAGCTCAACAAATTTGCAAAGAACAAGATATTGATTTCAAACGACCTCGAATTGCTGCAAGACAGACCCAAAGATGGAATCATCCTTCTGAAAATGTGGATGAGTTTTTCAGAAGATCTATCTCATCCCTTACTTGTACTCTATTGTATCTTTTTTGAGGGACCGTCTCTTCTACACGGGAAGAAGGCTTTTCACTTATGCAGCTCCACCGAGATGGTATGAAAAAATTAGATAAAGCTCAATTTCTCGCTGCTGCAGAAAACATAAATCTTTTTCAAAGACCTTTGTGAAATTAGATAAGATGGAAATTGGTAACCCAATGTAATGGCAATGTAACGGTAAAAATATTTTCAAGTATTTCAAAGTATTTTCAAACTGTTACGGAATAGGAAATGTTGGATATCAGACTTTAAAAGTTATGCACATTCATTATTAAATTTAATATTTATTATTAAATCTGTATATAACTTTTTAGATGTACTTAGAAGGCCCCCTGCTTAACTTTCCATTGCAACAGTGTGATAAGCGAACATTACAGTTTCTAAGCTCCACTTATATTTTCAATCAAGGAATTTCTATGCTTAAAGTAACATATAATATAAAAATAAGTATAAATTCAATTAAGCAGAAGAGAAAATAGAAGACGATTTACATGTTACAGAATTATTACAGAAATATCTTACCCAATAAATTTGACTTCTGTAAGGAATCTGTATTTAAAATTGACTAATATCCTATTTCTTGTATAAATATTGTATAAATTTCTTTTATAAAAACATTATAATGAAAACTTACATTACAAACACAAGTGACACACTTGTATTCTCCTAGCCCCTCTATAATTGGATGGTAGCTTTGTCCGTTCGAATACGGTTTCGCAGGATTATAAAGATTCTTACATCCACCCTCCATCAAAATTTGCTCGGGCAACTTCTCGCTAACGGCTACTCCAGAAGACTTTTCCGTGGTCGAACTGGTGATGGCGTTGAACTTGTTTGGAGCCTCCATGACCACCGACGAAGTGTCACTGATGTACGTCCCGTTTTCCGAATCCACCATACTCTTTTCGCACGTCTTACAACACAGCTTGTTGTCTTCCCTCCTGGCGCATTTAATCTGCAACGTTAGCCAATCGCACTCGCATTCTGTACATTTATCGAAGCCGGCCGGTATCAGGAACGGGTGGAAAACCGCGCCGGCAGAGTAGAATTTGCCGTTTAAGGTGCACCCTATTCCTAGCTCCGTGTCGTTTTCTTGAACAGTCATGTTTCGACACACGCTGCAACATTCTCCCGAAGTTTTCGTCTTGTTGGTACCAGGTGGGCATGGTCGATCGGGACATGGCGCTATATCGCATTTGACCTCCCCGTTTTGGCAGAAGCACATCTCGCAAGGATTCTTCACCGACGTCCATTTGGCGTCTTCTTTGTAAAACCTGCTATCGTGGTAACAGGTACCTTGATGTTGTTCCCTTGAATCGTCATCATTCGGAAGAGCATTGCTTTGAGTCGAAAGACACATTTGAGGGACTTTGACCTGAAAAATAAAAATTCATACAGAAACTGGTAGAGTGTTTAATGAAGCATGGTTAACACAAGATTAACAGAAATATTTCTGCATATCATATATCATATCTTGCACACAGCAAGAATAGCGGAACAGACAATTGGGGAGAGAGAACACTACTGTAGAATGGAGAAGGTGATGGAGAAACTTGTGGAGACAGTGCAGAGAAACACTGAGGAGAACAAAGCCCTAAGAGAAGAAATCATAGTCCTTAGAGAGGATATGGGCAAGAAAGAGGCTTGCTGGGAAAGGGAGAAGCAGGACATCGAAAGAACATTGGAAACGCTTCAGGAAGGATTGGACTGGCAGGAAAAATAGAAGAGAAAACTCAATGTGATTATTAGGGGAGTACCGATAGAAAACCAAAATGCTAAGGAAGTGGTTGAGGAACTAATTGCAAATAAGATGATCGTAAGAGTCACAGTAAAAAGAGAAAGTAAGCTCCCCAGTAAGGATGGGAGACATGTGATACTGACGGAAATGGAATCTTGGGAAGCAAAGCAGGAAGTTATGCGGGACAAGAGCAAACTGAACGATACTAGGATATATGTGGACAATGACCCAACCGGAAGAGAGCGAAACATCCAAGAAGAAATATGGAAAATTGCAATGGCTCAAAGGGAGAAGGGAAAGAGAACCAAGATAGGATACCGGAAGTCGTTGATAGATGAAGAGGAGTTTAGATTTAGTTTAGAGTGAGAAGAATAGAGGACTGGTTGCATATGGAGGAAGGCCCACTGGTACAAAAAACTAAGGCGGAGAGGACTGGATGGAGGAGGATATACGGATGGAGATAGGCACGAGAAATGGACAATGAGGTTTGGTACGTGGAATATTAGGGCAATTAATGGAAAGGAAGGAGAATTGGCAGAATAATTTGGACGAATGGGAATGCTCTTCCTAGTAGTCACTGAGAGTAAGAAGAAGGGGCTGAGGTGTGTGAAACTGAGAATTGAGCAAGTGCTTATATATAGTGGATTAGCACGAAGCGAAAAAGCGAAGGCAGGTAAAGTACCACATACCTCTCTTAACGTTGAATTCAACAGAATATTCTTCGTGATCTTATCCCTGATTTTTACAAATACAACGCCACTATCCAATCTTGACAACTCTTCCTTCGTTAAAGGTTCAATGGGACTTCCTTCAACTTGGTTTCCGTGGAACTCATCCAGCACTCTGATCGTACAGGGAGCATCCGGAACGCTCATAGGTAAGAACTTCAGCGATAGTTCCAAATGTTTATCGCTTGTGGACAGTCCTGCCAACGACACGTCGTAATGCAAATGACAATCGTTGTCCAGTACAAACCAGCCCATTCCAACAGCAGAAGCCGGCAAGTTACTATCTTCCCGTTTTAGGAGGACCGGTGCAGAAGCATCCCTTGCGTCTGCCACCAATTTGGGAGTTAACCTTCCGCGAATAACGTTGGTTTCCGAATTGAAAACAACGTTCACTGCTAAGTTTCCAGAGTACAAGGGTTCTAGGACTTTTGGACTTAACTTGTCGATTGTTCCGTTGGCCCAACCGTTACTGAAAGTTGGAGTCAGATCTTCTAGCTCCAGTTTCTTTTTTCCCGTCATGTCGTTTAGCGTTATGTAAAAAGGTTTTTGGTCTGGATTCACATCGTCAACTTGGACATTGTACACCAAGGAACCTTCGTTGTTTAGATAAACCCAGGCCAATCCCGATATCCCAAATTTGTTCCCATCAATTCCTGCTGAGGATAAGGGGGTTTGAAATAACTCGCAGGTGGCTTTGGTCATTATCATTCCAGATAGCTTCAATGAAATAGGGTTCGAAACTGAGGATATCGATAAAACCAGTTTTCCTCTCGTGAGATGTCTTAAGTCGCTTTGGGAGATTGGAGAACTGATTTCAACCACATTTAACTCAGACGCTGGCTTTTTCACAAAAACCTTTTCAGTTAATATCGTTTTTCGATCGTCAAAGGCCAAAGTAATGTTTAAAGGGACATTGAAAGTTTCCTCTGGAGTGAATAAACCATTGAAGACAACTGCTAGATGAATAGAAGGTGATAGCTGCGTGGAAATGGAAACAATTGCTGTCCCACCTGATCCAGCCATCAGGTTCATATCAGCACCTGGAGATGGTTCCAGCAAAGAACTGAATAACTCAGTTCCTAAGGCTACATATTTCGTTAATTGCCCACTGAGAGTAAATTCAGCTTGCTCTTTCGATCCCCAACCCAAGACGACGTACATCTTTTCTTCCCGCAACATCTTTCTGTAATCTTTGGGCAATCTTTTCCAAACACCACAAACTTTTCTGGTCGCATTCTGGTATCGACTGCTGACATGCCCTCCAACATCGGACAAAATGTGCTCCTCCAAAATATTCCCTTCGAAGTTCACAAATTGCAAAGTTCTCGGCCTTGCTGCTTTATCGGAGATATAAAAGGAGTAATACAAATTTCGTTTTTGGAACGTGAATCTCCCAGTCGCAATGACATTGTTCTTATTGTCGTTGATAATGGGTTCCATATTGTCATTGCGGAGTTGTAATGAAGACCGGTCGGTCAATAGGGCTGCGTAATCTGGAATGAAAAAGTGAAGATGTGGATGACTTTGGATTTTTTCGAAGTAGAGAGGTGCTTAAAGTAAGAAGTGTGGAGGTATATACCTAGGACATCTGCGACGTGACTTTGGTACTCACGTTTAACGTTTTTGTCATCGCCGTCCACCATTTCTTGCCTAATCACGTCTTGGATAACGTCTGGCACTGGAAAAAAAGATAACGATTTTAGATTTTTTAAAGATAACAAGTAAGAGGAGGATGCAAAACCTAGATATTCTACTGCATCACATAAATCATGTAAGTTTTGGAACTTAGGTACATCATCTCACAAACCTGTAAGGTGTGTAATTCGAAGATGCAATAGAATGGATTGCATAAATAAATTTATTTTCTTGAGGACCGTTCCTTCTGCAATGTGTTAGAGCCAGAAAAAATGGGTGAATCTGCATATTGGCAGAACATCTCTCTCTATGCTTCTTATTAATGATATAAGTATTGAAGGAATAAGCCTGTTAATGGAATTAAATGATGAAATAAATTATAAAATAAACATTGTAAATTTAAAACTCAGAAAAGAAAGAGGATTAATAAATGTATTGGGAAGTGCAATTAAATTTGTTACAGGTAGTTTAGGTCATGAGGATGCAAATTTTGATCAAATTTTATCACGATTAAGAAAATCACAAAATTATATTATCAATAATCATGAAAGCATGATTAAATCATCTGAAGGAAACAAATGAAAAAAAAAAGTTAATTTCTTACGAATAACTGTAGCAGTAAATGAATTAAATGAAAAATACTAGTTAAATACAAGAGAAGATGCAATTAAAACGCAAATGCTATATTTATAGGAATTTAACAATAAATTAAGTAATATAATTCAAATAATTGATTTGGCAAAACGAAACGTTTTGCATTCACTACTGATATCACCAGAACAATTAATTAACGAAATGTAAAAAGTTCATGTTGAAGATAAACATTCATTCCCTTTCCAAATATTAATGGAAAATGTATATTTAATAGAAACGTTAGCCACAGTGAAAGCATATCAAAAACAAAATGTTTATGTGTTTATTATTCAAATTCCGATAATTATGAGTATCAATATTATGAGTTGCATCCCTTGCCCACACTAATAATTTATATGCGCAAATTGAACCAGCATCTCGTTTTAGTGCTGCAAATGATGAAAGATACATTCTTATGAATGATATTTGTAAATTTTGAAGACAAAATGAATTTCTATGTTTTAATAAAATTAATCATTATAATAAAAATAATTGTGAGCTGAAAATTGTAACGCATGGTGATGTAAAACATTGTACTTTTTACGAAATAAATATCGATTCCTAAAAAATAATAGAGTACCCGATGTAACTATTACAATAGTAAAGAAACAAATGGAAATAAAGGAAATTTGTGGAAAATTAACAAGAACCATATTGTTAAATGGAATTTATCAAATTGTAAATAAAAATAAACGTAAGTAACGGCACTGAAATACAAAATTATTTTAAAATAAATAATAAACCACGTAATTTTGTAGCTATTGAAAGACAACATGAAATTGTATTACAGAATTTAACAACAATTGTGGACAGGAGAATACCCAATTTAGAATTAAATTTTAAGAAAAACTATGTAAAAAAATTAAAATTACTATTATATATTATTATAATAGTAATTTTAATTATAATCGCGTACTTGATTGTAAAACTCTACGAAATTATAAATAAGTTACCTCAGAAGCCAAGGTCCTCTTCCTTGGCTGACATCTAGCGGAGGAAGAGTTATATGTCTGCACGCATAAAGACATATGAAGGTCAATAGGAAAACTACTGGGAATAGCGCTGAGCGAGCAGAAGATAATAAATTGTAGAAGAGCTCCGCACAATGTCACCTTAATCCAGTTATTCTTAGAGCGTCACTCTATACGTTTGTATTCCGCAACAAAAACAAATAGTTATTTTTCCTTCGGCCAGTTTTTAAAATTAGTTTTCAAAAACACAAGTGTTAAGGGGAAAAGCTTTGTGTGATGTGGGTTAAAATCTCTGTGGAATATGGTTTTTCTTCATATCTCCTAAACTATGAAAGATAAACCTTAAGTAATTTAAACCTTAGTAATTTAATAATGTCAAAATCAGCTATGGTTTCCATTTAAAAATATACAACTTTGGGTTACATCTGAATCGAAACTGGTGCAAAGTAAAAAATATTTTTATTATCTATCCTACAGAATGCTTTGATGTCTACATTGATATATCTACTTTGATAAATAATATGGAAAATATTCATATTTGAAAAAAATTACAATTTTCAGTTTTTTCAGGATATCTAGTAGGCGATGCATTTTTTTTTTTTGAAAAACAAAAGAAGATCTGAACAGATTATATAAACACCCCATATTGTTTCATTTAACCGAGTCGCTCTTACCGTTTTTTCTTCTTAATCTACATTCAATTTTCAACAACTTTCCTAATAAGTTTGCCAGGCCTAAACTTAATCGTTTTCGAGGTATTGAATTTTTTCGAAAATATTATGCAATCGCAGCAACATTTTGAAAAATCTAATTTTCATAATTAGACTAGAGAATTTCTTGAATTGCTACTAAAAATCCCCTATTTCTTATGAAAAATATGTTTATAGCTGAAAAAAATGCATAAAACGTTTTACATTTTTTAATGGTGTTATTTTTATGATATTATTTTGAATATTATTTTAATTGTATCATAACTTATGTCTAATCTATAAATTTAAAACACATTCATGTTATTAATTTTAAACTGAACATCCTGTGGATTGAAATCTTTGAACTGAATGAAATGACTTAATAAAAAAAAATGAAATGACTGACTTAATAAATAATTGAATTAATAAATCAATCTAATTATACCTTTAGGGTAAGAGAAAGTGAAAAACAATTATTTTAACACAAATAATTATTGTTTTAAAGGACAATTATATTATCTAATGTTAAAGAACAATTATCTTAATGGAATAAAAATAAATCTTGAAAAAGCTAAAAATATGCAATAAATCTTTCATTGATTTTAGTTTTTTTTTTGCAATAATAAATAATTCACTTCAATTATAATTAAATACTAGCAAGTAATGTTAGCAAGTGCTGTAGTGTGTATAAATTGATGATAAAACACCTAAAGATAGGCAACTTATAACACAAACTAAGAGAATGTTGGTTGTGTCGCATATACGATAGGAGCAAAAAACTTCCAAAATGACTATAGAAATTGAATTGGCTGTTTTTTAATTTATTTCAATAGCTTTATTTACCTTTTTGCTGATAAAACACCATAACAAGTCCAGTATAAATAAAAAAGTAGGTACTTTACGTAAATATCTACATTTCTATGAATTCATTATATAAAATCGAATGAACAGAAGCCGTAATTGAGTGGTTTGTTTTAAATTAAATTACGTACGCGGTTGTAAAAAGACATATGACAAACTACAAAACGATAAAATTAGAAAGATCTCGAATTATTCAATAGATACAATGTTTTCATTATGATTTATGATTATGTAACAAATATTTGCTTATAAATTTAATGAATTTACTATCTGCAATCTAATATTAAGCTGATAATAATAGATATATTGCTTTTATACTTTATAATACTTTATAATAAAACACAAAAATTATTAAAATACATATAATTTTGCATGTATGATGAAATAATTATGTATTTTACATACCATTAAAATGATTGGTAGGAAAACGTTCTAAAGCACTTACTAGGAAATAATATGATGTAAGCTTTGACATTTAATCACCACTATTTTATTTTTAAAATACATAAATTTGAACTTAAATTTATGTATTTTAAAAACATAATATTATAATGAAATTTAAAATTAATGAATTATTGAAGTTGTTGTAAAATTCAAAATTCTCTTTCGTCATATTAAAAAACATCTATTTTTAATTGCGTTTCTTAATGGGTTTACACATCAGCACTCAAATTTAGAGCTCGTAGTTTTTTTTGGTGGAAACTCGTCTGTCCGGCTTCTTATTTGTGCGGATATTGAATGGCCGACTGGCAATTATTTTTGTTGGCATGGGTGCTTGGTTGGTGATGGCGTATAGATCGGTTTTGGCACGTTTACCTGCTGGAACGGGCGGTACTTGAAAACTTGAAGTTGCTCCGGTACTGGTTCCGCTAACGTCAGCGATGCTAATTGCATCCCTAATGATTCTGAATGATGATTGAGAGACGTTCTGACGTCAATACGCCGATGAATGGTGCAGAAAATTGGCCAAAATCCGAGCCAATTTGTTGCCGGATATAGAAGCGATTATAGTCTATTTCGATAGATTTTATGCGACGGTGATTTTGAAAATTTAATACAAGGCTGGTCTGAATTATTAATGTTGTCGATTAAACAAATATGTCAACTGGCATTCGATGAAATTTATTCTATCCTTTCACCGTTGGAGAAAAGGGGAAAGGCAAGACGAAATGGTTGTCTAGAAGATAATGTAAATGCAACACATGGTGTTCTGTTAACAAAAATACCAATCAAATTTCAGATCAGTACATAATTTACAGTTTAACAAAAATAAACAGCTTTAACATTTGGATGTACTTTTGCGATGATTTTCCCCTAAACTTAAAAACCTCATTCTCTTTTCATATGAAAATTTGAAATGTTAACAAATTATATATTAACAAATAAAAAATTAAAATGATGTATTTTATCTGATCAGGTGCTGCACCTGGTTCAATGAAATCCAAAAAGGCTTGCAGATTCTTTAAATTTGAAAAATGTTTAAAATCTAGTTTTCGGAAACATAACATTTTAATTGTACTTAAAAATTGTTCAAATAACAACCTTGCATTTTTAGAAGTTGAAATATATGTGTCTTATTTCCCACAGTTGAGTTAGAATAGTGGTGCACGGAAAAACTACTTTTGTGAAGTGTTCAGAATAGCATGAAGACGATTTCAGTTCGGGTGAACTACAGGAGAAAGCTGGATACCAGGAAAATTGCAGTGACGGGGACGAAGACATTGAAAAGGTTGTCATTTGCACACAGGAAATGGTTGATCAGTTAACAGATTAAGAGGACGTCAATGAAGATAACATGCCAAGAATGAACGCTGGACGTATTCAGGATGCTTTTGGATTTGTGGAGTTTGAGTGTAGAGCTGAAGATACCGCTGGTCCAGCCAAACAGATCAACCAACCTGTTTCATGTGCACCAAAGAGTCATCGACTACGATCTTAAGATATGATAAAATGTCAAAACATGCTCCACTATCATCAGTAACGTCAGAGGTAGTCTCACAATTGGAGGGATGGCCCCCTACGGAATTGTGCTAAGAGTTCTTCGACGAAGACATTGAGTAACTGTTGAACTAATATCCACGTAATTTTTTTTCGTATACTACCATCAGAACAACAGCAGTCGTGTGATCTGTTCCCCATAGGAACTCAAGAGATTCTGGGGAAATCTTCTCTTGTCTGGTTACTCTGCAGTAGCATCCATAAATGATTATTGGAGCTCTAGTTCAACTCTTGGGGGACCCATTGTAAAATAATCGTTGTCGAACACCAAATTCAAATTTATCAAACGCTACCTTCATTTGAATTACAACATCAACCTTGACACAAGCGACAAATTGACAAAACTGAGCCCATACTTCAAACTATTCAACAGAAATTTCATAAAGTTTGGATTCTTTAGCAGCCATCTTTCTATAGATGGGCAGATGGTACTTTATGGGTAGAAGCCAACTTTTATATTTTTTTTCATTCTTTTGGTACCACTTTTTTTAATCGTCGAAAAGGCTTATTTGAATATAAATTACTGTCTGTTTCATAAATCTGATACTAATAAAGATTTCTTTTCAATTTTCAGTCAGTGAGTTTTTCCCATAACTGTTTGACTGTTGATTCAACTCAGATACGGCTTCAAGAATTTGCAAGCATGCAGCAGATGCCTTCTGTTTGATTTGTGGGGAATTTATTAAAACGAGAGGAAAAAAATTCCCCATTTCATCATTAGTTAAGATGTGTGAAGGTTTTCTGCGGACAAATCCTGGGGTCCACATGTAACTTGTGCGACCTGTAAGAACACTCTGGAAGGATGGTACAGAGGGGAAAAGGGGGTTATGAAATTTGGTGTTTTAAGAATTTGGCGAGAACCCACGAACCATTCTACGAACTGCTACTTCTGCATCGTGGACCCTTCTAAACGACGGACTGGTAAGAAAGCACCTGGAGTCATTTATCCCAACATACCATCATCCATTCCTCCTATGCCATATGGCCCGGAACTTCCTATTCCTAAACCTCCACAGGGAGATGAAACTAGTGATGACAGTAATTTGCAAAGTGCGGAAGATTTTGATGACCCTAATTACAGTGCTGAAGGTGGAACCAATGAAAGGAAACCATACTATCCCAACCAAAAGGACCTTAATGATTTGATCAGGGACCTTGGTCTTACAAAGTCCAATTCTGAGCTCTGAACATCCAGACTGAAGCAGTGGAACTTGTTAGATGAAACTGTGAAAGTGTCCAATCAGAGGAAGCGACATAACAATTTTTCCATATTTTTCATCAAAGAAGATGCACTCTCCTATTGTTATGATGTAACTGGTTTGTTTGAGAACATTGGAATTCCTCTTCATCCTCGTGAGTGGCGGCTCTTTATAGACAGTTCATCGAAGAGTCTGAAAGCAGTGTGACTCCATAACGGTAACCAGTTTCCGTCTATTCCACTTGCCCAGGCTTAAAGAAGAGTACCGCACTGTGAAGAGATTGCTAAATGCATTGAAATATGAAGAATATGGTTGGGAAGTTATTGGAGACTTCAAAAC
>JAWQRJ010001650.1:0-15254 GCA_033557515.1 Diorygopyx duplodentatus | reverse complement strand
ATATATATATATATATATATATATATATATATATATAGCTTTTATTTATAGCGATTCTTATTTAATATTTTAAAGTTTATGGTTTTTTCGCTTTTCTTCAAATAAAACAATATTATTTCTGAACTATTTCAACTAACATTGTCACCAGTATACTGTTGACAATGTTAGTTGAACCTAACGAAACGTTCAGAAATAATGTTGTTTTATTTGAAGAATAGCGAAAAAACCATAAACTTTACAATATTATATATATACATATATAATCGTAAATAAATATAGTCGAATTATTGTTTGGGATAAGAACGATCTTGAATGCTTAATAACTCTGTTTATTTCATACTACTGGTATTTCGGCAAGGATTATCGCCTTCATCAGAATGGTCTAAAAAGGTAGGGGAAAGAACAAAAGAACAAACCTCACAATTCACCACAAAAGAATATAAAAATACTTACAATTATGAGTTTAGAATATGCTTCGTTAAGGAATAGCACACATCAAATTTTTTTAAACTAACAAATAATCAAACGTTTCGTGGTACAATATAAAACAAATTAAAATGATCAATTTCAATCAATTTTTCAAGAACACATGTTTAGCAATGACCGAAAGTCGTACATATACAAGGAAAAGACCAAAACCAGTTCAACGAGTCCGAAAATAAATCGATTTTAAAAAGTAAAAGAATCATTTGAGTGTTTGTTCAGGCTCCTAATTTTTGTCATATTATTTTTTTCTTTAATTAATTGGAATATATAAGAATAGATTGGTTACTTAAGTTATCAATGTGAAATTCTGAAGCATGTAAACCGACTTTCAAGTAAGATGACCACATCAACGTTAAATTTAGAAATTAAAATAACTTTGAATTATTTGACAACATTAGAAAATAAGATAAAATATTTACTTTCTTGTATAAAAGGTATAAACACCTAAAAAAATTGAAATAAAACCGTTGAATGCTTTACAGAAAAGACGAATGAAAAATAAAAATTATATTACTGACGTGGAATATAAAACACTTATCATACATAACTCCAACCTACGCGAGGCTTACTTCCTACCAAAAATACATAAAAATAATACTCCCTTAAGACCGATTATTTTAGCATCAGGATGGGGCAACGTACAGTATGTCAAAAATGTTTAGCAATATATTACCCACAGTTCTTGCAGACTCCTCAGATTATAACATAAAAGATACTTTCCACTTTGTGGACCAGGTCAGAGGTTTGAAACTCCCTAAAGACTTCATTATTGTAATATATTTGCATGTTGTGAATTTGTGTACTAACATCCCTATAGATTTAGTCCTATCCTTCCTAGTCCTATCCTTGCAAATATAGTCATGGATTATATTCTTGATGAAATAATACCAAAGCTACCCTTCAACTCGCCCTTTATAAAATAATTTGTAGATGACATTATTTACTACCATTCCTCACAATGAAGTAGATAAAACGCTGCAGATATGTAATAATTTTAATAAAGATATACAATTTACAGTGGAAATAGAGGATAAAAGATTTGTATCCTTTTTGGATATCAAAGTAATCGGTAAGCATGAAAATGTGCGAACATTTCTCTACATGCTGAAGATGTTCTTCAATTGTACTAAGATTGTAGGCGAAAGAGGAACTATACCAAATATACAGGATACTTATCTATGTAAAAAATAATCCTCTCTATAGCTGCAGCCCTTAATATTTTTATCCCCTTTTTTTTATCAAATTTCAAATGATTTTTATCTGCTATAAAGCTTTGGTATTTTCTGAGTTGTAGTAAATAATTGTATTTGAATCGATACAGGATCAGAAGGCGAACAATGTAATATTCAAAGGGCTGTTACTTTTTTAGAAGGATACGATTATACATAGAGATAAGTTGTGTTTGGTAGATTTATTTTGGATTACACACATTTATAATCCAGTGTGACCTATGCACAAAGTGAACTATTTCATTCTTCTTTTCTTAGTCGATTATGTGATGTAGGTGAGCAGCTTATATTGAAATACCATCTTTGTAGCTCATGACGGGTTCTAAAATCTCTTTTCTGAACTTGATTTATATTTTATATTTTTACTTCAGCAAGAGAGCATCAATTTTTATACAACCTACCGTGAATGTCAAATCTCTTCTTATTATCACCACATGATAATAAAATCGGGATGTCGCAAGGGAATGTAAATTTACTATTGTTAGAATGTACTGCAATGTGCAAGAATCGTTAATTATCGCTTTCAAATAGTACCCAAATTGTGCATACAGTGAAAGTATATTTCGTATGCTGTTTCCCAATTTGTGAGAGGATTGACGGGAATTTGTTGACGTGAATTAATTAATAATACGCGTGTTATCTAATAATTGTTTCTTTTCACAGAGATTCTCGAGAAATTTCAAAAGGATAGTACGCAACTAGGTGGATTGTTAATTTATCGAATGCTCTGGTACAGGTCTGTACTGATATCTGATTACGATCACATCGAAGCAATCTTAAGTACAACACGCGTCCTCCACAAATCCGAAGAATATGAATACTTCAGAGGGTGGCTTGGAACAGGACTATTAACCAGCGGCCGTGAGTATAGAGAAATAGAGATATCTAAATTAATTTTAACCTTCTAGCATTCAATTTCTTAAAGTTAGCAAATATTTGTGCTTAAAAAACTAATTGGTTAAAAAAAACGGTTAATTAAAATCAAAATTATATGAAATAGTTAGATCCAGATAGTTGATCGCCGCATTTGTTATTTGCAAAACAGTCGATCACAACATCGATCTCAAACTATTGCGTGATCATTAATGCACATAACCTGCATTGAGATAATCGATATTAATTATAAACTCTTGCGTTAGGTATTTCCGCAATTTACTCATGTTCTTATGTTGTTCAAGGTCACTTCAATTGAAACTTGCCTTAACCTTCCTATGGTTAAGGCTAGATCTTAGCACATAATTTGCAATACATACGCTTGCACTTGCAAACAGTAATTAACTGGAATCAGTTGTTAAAGTTTCATTCCAAAGCAATATCGTCCAACTAATAAATTTTATATTTCAGTTCTATGACTTTCCATGCAGCAAATATTCATAATGGTACATATCAATCAATGTTAATAGGGTTTTTGTATCTTGCATCTAACATTACTAAGCACTTCATTTTATATGTACAATTGACATTTTCCATTGCAATACACTTCTATAATTTCAAAACAGCAATTCATGCTTTACGCAAATCCTTCATTATGCACTAATTTGAGGTTGACGGATATACATGTAATTAGAAATGTGCTTGTGCAGAAGTGGCAAACAATAACAGCAATTTAACCTACGATATGACATTGGATTTTTTTTTTACATCCACATATAGAAAACGTTGAGATCAACATCTGATTCATAAACCTATATGTATAGTCTGGAAGTTTCAGAAATAAACACTTAATAATGGATGAATATAAATTATGAAAATATTTCCTATATCAATCTTGTTTAATCAATTTAACATTTATCAATTTTGTTCTTAATGCCACTTTTAGGAAAGTTTATAATGGATTTACAATTTTGTAATGGGGCATTTAATATTAGCTATCATCTTGTTTGCATTTAGCAAAGAAGATGGCAACTAAGGGTACAGCTAGGACAGCATAAACAAGGGTCTAAGCATACTGTTCAACAAAATAAAAATAAATTTTCAGCCGAGAAGTGGAAGAAAACCAGAAAAATCATAACACCCACATTTCACTTTCAAATTCTGGAGCAGTTCATAGATATTTTCGATTCTTGTTCAGACGTGTTGATCGACATATTAAAGGCGAAAGCAGACAATAAGAAAGTTAACATTTATGATCACGTGACACTTTGCGCCTTGGATGTTATTTGTGGTAAGAAATCATTAATTCTATAGATCACTCAGTAGAGATAATTTGAAGCTAAATTGTAGAAACTGCTATGGGAACAAAAGTAAATGCACAATTAATGTCGGATTCGAAATACGTTCACAATGTAAAAGAGATGAGTAGAGTGCTGAGGGAGAGATTATTTTCCCCGGTCAAGATGTTCAATCTATTTTACTATCTTACCGAAGATTATAAAGTAGAACAAGAAGCTCTGAAAGTGCTACACGATTACACAAGCTCGGTAATTCAGAAAAGAAGAGCTGAATTGCAGAAGAACAACAATGGCCTTATGGAAAAAAGAAAAAGATTGGCGTTCTTAGATTTGCTTCTGCAATCAAGCCTTGACGGGAGACCAATGACGGACGATGAAATTAGGCAAGAAGTGGATACCTTTATGTTCGAGGTAAAAAATAGAATCTTCTTTATTGGTCATATTTAATTTTATTGTTCATCATAATTACAGGGTCACGATACAACTGCCTTTGCCATAAGTTGCGCTTTCTACTGTTTAGCAAAACACCCTGATGTACAAGTAAGTAAAGATTTCATTACTTCCAATAGTATTACCTTAAATTTTGCAGCGAAAAGTTGTAGAGGAACTAAAAGACGTATTCAGTGATGATAAGAATAGGGCTGTGACGTACAACGATCTGCAAAATATGAAATACCTGGAAATGGTAATTAAAGAAACTCTAAGGTTGTACCCATCTGTACCATTTTATGGAAGAAAAGTGGTGGAAGATACAAGAATTGGTGAGTAGTGGTTCTTAATCTTTGGTATTTTATGGTACTGCTCAATATGACTATTTCAATATAATATAATTTTAGGAAAAGCTCTAATCATTTTTACTATATTTCCATGCTTCAACATTTTTCAAAAAAATTTCCACTAGTCATTTTCTAATGACAATATATGATTTTGCAGCACTTTAGATATTAAATTTGAGTCCCCATGCTAAATAATGATTATAACAAGTTAAGGTCCACAAGATTATTGATAAGCTTTCCTAGAGGCTAAAATTATTACATAATTTTTAGCTTTGTATTTCTATCGCCCAGCAAAGAATTTTAAAATCTTTAAATGCGAATAATCGTTTGTATAAGATAGGTTCTTTATAACTTTTAGACTATTTTACTATGTAGAATCCAAATATGCTTTGATATACATAATATCATGATTTTAGTTATATAAAAGCACTACACAAGAAATGCTGTTTAGATTGTTTGTTTAGTATGTTACGATATAATTCGAGTCGGATTTCAATATGAAACAAGGGGATTCTAAGAACGTTTTATTTTTTTCTAAAAGCCTTCAGATGTGGTTTAGCTCCCGGATCTATAACTATAACAATTTTCTCAATTAGCATACAGAGAAACCACACGAAAGAATAATTAAATATCTGTTTTAATTAGTTCATTGTGAGACATAGGATATTGTTAAAAATGCATAATACAACTTGTAAGACATTTATGCATTTTAATAATTTATGACATTTATGAGTTTTGTATTCTAGGTGGCTGTAAAATAGTTATTTAAACATGCTAGTAGTAGTTACTGCACAGAGTGGTTCAAAAGTCGCAGAACACTCTTTTGCCTCAAAAGCTGCGCATGAAATGGGAAAACTGAATACTCCAGTAAGGTGTGGCTGAGGTGGTCTATCTTGAAATCTGTCTTGAATCTAAGGCAGTTTTTACTTTCTCTTACCTTAAAGGTATAAACAGAGAGTAATGCATTCGGTCCAAAATTTTGATGGTGAGATTTTGACATATCTGGACGAATTATAAAGGGAGTCGTCTAACATATCAAACAACATCAGAATTTACTGAACAAAAGAGGAGAGAATTGAGGTCCTTCTGGGTGCCCGTTATTAAAATCTGCAGCTATGACACGCAACTTCGTTCTCCAGACATTAAAATTACCTTAATTCTCTCTTCTTCTGTCAAACCCATCTTCAGTTGCCTGCAAAAAAAAAGTTTGTGACTTTTGAACATAACTGCTATTTGAAATCTGTTTGCAGCAACAAACTTTACAGCAAATTCTGATGTTGTTTGATATGTTACACGACTCGCTTTCTATTTGACTGACTTAGATTCAAGATGGTCGATTTCAAGATCGCGCTCATGTTTGGTAAATACCCTAAAAGATAGATCACCTCATCGATACCTTACTGGAGTATTCAGTTTTCCCATTGGGTACAATTTTTCAAACAAAAGGGTGTGCAGCGACATTTGAATCGCCCTGTAGTTACTTGCGTATACAGCATCCCATTTTAAATCATTTGTGTCGCTCACGATACTAAAATTTGAATTAGCTAATATGTGATTTTGCTTACATATGAAGTTGAAATTGCTTGCTCTAAAATTTTTAGAAATTATGTACATGATATCTATAAAGTAATAAGATGAACTTTGACTTAAAAACAGTTGTTCTGCGGACATGAAAAAATGGAAAGTGAGATCAACAGAACTATTTATGTTCCGTCCTCAAACATGTTAATGCACTTTGTGAAGAATTTGAAATATTATGAAGAATATTCTGTTCAAAAAACGAAGTGAAAATATAATCGCAAAACGACTCACCCTATATGTCGTTTGAGAAAATGGTCATTGATATACAATACATCATATCGTAAAAAATGTATCATATCAGCTTCTTTTATTCAGAGTATGCAGTTTTTTAACATCAGCACTTTAATACTTCGTAGAAAAAGCAATTTTAAGAAGAAACGTTCCAACAAATATATCAACAAAAATACGATGTTTCATAAAGGTATCTATTCCAAAACACAGCTTAAAAATTAACACCGGCGTTACTATATCCATAAACCTTCCAGCCATAAAATTAATACATTGTTTCTCCATAAGAGGTTTCTTAAAATCAAAGTGTTAAAATTAAAAACTTTCTTAAAATCAAAGATATGTTAAATCTGCTTGCACGGCGAGAAAGCTTTATCAGTTCTTTATCAGCATCTAAAAGTGGATTTTCGTCGTCGACTTCAAAGTAATTATTCCAGAAAAAAATTGCGAAGCCAACGGTGTACCAGAATTTCTTCGAAATTGGTCATATTTGGATTGTTATGAAATAAATATAAATGCTAGTACTATATAAAACAGAGTTTTCATCGTCGGTCGAATTTTCACGCCATCACATCGCAATTAAGCTAATTATTACACGCTTCACGACTTGTCTTTTTCCTTTTGTTCTGCAAATTGGGTGAGGGAGAAGGGCAATTTCAACATTTTAACAATTACGTGGCACAGTAAATTATCTACTCTTTATAAATCAGTAACAAGCAATATTATATAAATTCCAGGTACCATTTTAGTGTTTCCGTCAGTCAAATTTTCACGCGCTGGGAGTGCTAGTTATTAGCAGTTACTAATAATAACCTGAAATAATTTATTTAAAAATTATGTCAGATTATTGAGATCAAATTGAGGGGAAAGTTTATATATTAAAATTACTAACGCATTGGTTAAAAAAATCTTAGCGCTTGGAATATAATGAAGCGGGATACTGAACGAAACAAAAGAGTTTGCGATTTACCCGGTTGCGATTTACCCGGTTGCGATTAATCAAATTGGGCGTTGAATTAAATACAAAATTCAAGAAACTCACTTATATTCTCAATTGTAATCATTCGAAAATCGCTATAAACCTTAAAGCACTTCGTACAATTTGTGGGAGAACGATGCGGTAGGTACCTTCCTCTTAGCTATAAATTACTTTTGGCAGAAGGGCTTTCGCTGTTGTCGCCGTCTGGGGAATTCGATATTATTTTAAATTTTAGAGCTTCAAGTACCAAGTGCTAGACGACAGATTAGGATTTATGGTTTTCATTTTTTGTCATGAATCCAATGGGAATTAATGAAAAAACTAGAATATTTATCAAAATTAGAAACCATAATTAACCCCATATCACGTCCACACCCATTCGTGTGGACGTGAACACACACATATATAAATTAATAAACGTGGCTGATTACAATAAGCAGAAGAACATTTATAATTGTACCCGGAGTGCTTACTAAAAGAATACCCATTTTCATTATTAAATCCACAGGTTACGGACAGAAAATGCAACAATGCATTATACAGGACATCAACGAAAAATGTCTATCGCACTGCTTATATTGCGGTGAATTATCTGCAGAAATTCCAATGCATTACTGACGCTGATGTTCACGTAAATTATGTTCATGATGTAAATTATGTTCATTCACGTAAGTTTTCTCACAGTTACTTGTATTGGGATTTGTTTGTTTTTTCGTTTTTAATTAAGAGTTATTTATAATAGGTCATACAGACTGTTTACAACACAATACTAAGAAACCGCTGCCCTAAGAATACCGGAATCCCGAATCCTATTTCTTAGAGATATTCTCTGCACATCAACTCCCAAAAAGAAATGTCGTGCAGGGTGTTATAAATAGCTTAATTATCATATGATGGCAAGAAAATTCGACAGACGAAAACTCTGCTTTGTATAGTACTTGCATTGGGCTTTCACGTAGTGAAAGTCGTTTCGAAATATTTTACTTAGTTTTTGTTTTATAATAATCCAAATATGGCTAATTTCGAAGAAATTCTGGTACACCGTTGGCTTCGCAATTGTTTAATAAAGCAATTTGAATAAAGCCATATTTGGGATCGGCCCATCATGATTACTCATTAAACTTATTCATTTATTTATTATTTAATATAAATGGTGCAAAAAATATTTTTTGCACTCCTTCGTCCAGTTTACAGGCTAGACGAACTACTCAACTAACTGCTTCAGCCGCTGTGGTCCTTATATGAGGCAATAGCGGATACCGATTCCATTTGAACTTATTATTCAATATGTCAATATCCATCAACTCTTTCTTCTTATACCGTTTTCGGGTGTCGTATGTGGTCTATTCCTCCTCCCCATTTACACACACTTTCCATGATTTCCAGCCCCTGCTACTCTTCTTCATCTCTTTACAGGTTATAGTTCTCTCTTTCTTCCCATCTCTGCTATCTGCTCTATTGATTTCTTCGTAGGTCTAGCCGTTCTTCTTTTCCTATTTAGGTGGAAAAACCAGTTTTCTTTTATTAATCTTTGTTAGTATCGATTCTTGCTTTACTAACTCAACATAGTTTGCAGCTTTATGGTCGCCCAGCAAATGTTTGACAACCAGGAGGAATGACATCCACGCACTTCTTCGTGCTGTCTTATTTGAGGGCCATAAAAAAACAGCTTTCAGAATTTCCGAACTTCATGCCAGTAATACTCAACCCAACACAGAAATAGCGGTCATCAACGTAGTTTATGGGTTCCCTCCAAACCATTGGCACATCGAATTTCAGACTTCCCCTTTTCTCATTAGTCCACTGTCGTACACGTTTCATACACGTTTTGCACACAACGTAAGAAGCGCATATTCATATTCGTCTTGATCACAAAGCTTTACGCCGAAATATCCAAAACGCGTTCTTTTAACAAAGTCAGAAATAGCTTTTCTGCGTTCCCTTAGGGCATACTTACCACATATATAACATAACAATCAGGATTATTAACTGAACTTCTTCGACTGGATGCTATTCTTCCTATTCAGAAAGAGAAGTGAAGAGAGCCTAAAAATTGAAATTCTGATCTTTTATGTCTTAGTTTAGGGGAAAATAGCACTTGGGTAGAGAAACACATAGTTATTGGTTAATCTCAAAATTTATCTACCAATTCTAACGTCCAGGGTGGAGCGTTTTTACAAACATGATCTCGAAATTAGAAAAAAATTGTTTTCGTATTTGGAATTAGTACACCCAGTATAATCAAAATAAGTTCCAACAGTTAATAGAAAAATACTGGTTTTAATTGCAAAAAAATATTTTTAATTAGTCGAAAAAAGATGCCACTGTTAGAATGAAAGTTATAGAATTATAGCAGATAATTCTGTCAAATGATCATCACGAATATTGTTTATGAGTGGAGAATTTTACAAACCAAAATTTACTAATTCAATTGTGACCATTCATTCTGAATCTCAGTGTATTTCTTTTCACACATCTTCTAAAATCTGGAGACATTCTTTGCATATATTTTTTTTCATATTTGCATGTGGAAACTTGCGTTTTGAAAAAAAAAGCAGCGTATTAACTTAATGGGCGACGTACTCATACGTAGTCTATTATTTTCGCTACGTGTAATGATTAGTACGTTTCCCAATTGGAAAAGTACTCCTCGTTTGCGTTTATTAAATGATTTTCATGTTTCCACTCATGGTACTTAATTACATGCATCATCTTCACAGAAGCAGTCACTAAAAGTAGCAATCACCAAAGTGTGCTATTTCTAACAAACGTATTTCATGACCTACTTGTTGATTACGTCCATTTTATTATTATAGGATCCAGTATAATACCAGCCGACGTAAGCTGTATAATATTTCCCTGGGGACTGCATCGAAACCCAGAGCTTTATCCCGACCCAGAGAGATTCGATCCTGAAAGATTTACATTGGAGAACCAGAACTTAAGAGGGCCTTTCAGCTATATTCCCTTCAGCGCTGGTCCCAGGAACTGCATAGGTTTGTTCCAATTCGTTCACATACGAATGAACTGTATTACAAGTTTTGTACATTTGTAGGCCAACGTTTTGCCATGTTGGAAATGAAAGCTACAATTTCGAAAGTACTGCGGCATTTCGAAATTCTAGAAGTTCCTGAATTTGAGCCCATTTGGTTACCAGATTTGATACTGAAACCAATGCAGGGCATAGATGTTAGACTCCTACACAGAAATATCTTTTAATTGTTTATCGGTATATGTAGCTTTATGAAGGCTACTTATATAGAATGTTACTTACTTTAGTAGTAGAAAGAAGTTAAACTAGTTTTAGTAATTGTCTGTTAGTTTAGAATACAAAACACTTGTTTGTAACTTCGAAAGTAAAGGAAAGTAAACAATTTAAAATATGCTTTATCTGATGATCTGCACGTACTTACTAAACGGATAGCGGTTTTTAATTGCATTTTAAAAACAACACAGTACCCGGTATCGCATAATGCTAACTTCGATAAAAGTTTGTAGCGCTTGTAGGTGTACAATTGATTTGTTGCACACGCAGAAGCGCAGTAATTTTAATAATGGGTGTTCCGTTGGTATTGTGCGTAGTGATCATCACTTTTATTTTTGTAAAATACTTACGAGAGGTTCGGAGAGTGGGAAATGTTTTAAAAAATGTGCCTTCACCACCTTGTCCAATAATAATAGGGCATATCGAGTACTTTAGGGACCCTAAAGGTAAGTTTACGTTCAATTATAAAATGTACCACATCTTTATAGTGCTATCTGCCTACATTACGTGGGTAGAATATATATAGATTTATTGTTGCACTTTTAATATAGACATTTCTTGATTCTCTCTACTATTTTCCACCAATTATTAAAAATATCTCAACAAAAAATATAATGACTGCAAATGGAATGAATATTTCTGAATGTATATGTCTTATTATATAACTTATTATTATATTAATTAATTCCAGTTGCTTTGCCACTTTTAACAAAAGTTGCACATGAATACAATGGATTCCTCAAAATGCACTTCTTCGGAAAATATTTGTTGCTTATTTGCGATCCCGACAAGGCTGAAATGGTTCTGTCCTCCACAAAGTTGCTAACAAAGTCGTGGGAGTATAAATTTTTTCATCGATGGCTTGGAACTGGGTTACTAACCAGTGGACGTACGTTTATGCCTAATTAATTACCAAACAAAACATTTATAATTTGTCTTTTCATTTTAGCCGAGAAATGGAGGAAGACCCGAAAAATATTAACTCCCACATTCCACTTTCAAATTCTAGAGCAGTACATAAGTGTGTTCAATTCACAGAGCAGCGTTTTTATCAAGAAATTGGAAAGTTACGTTGAAAAGGGAGGCTTTGATGTATATCAACACGTAACATTGTTGACTTTAGATGTAATATGTGGTGAGAATGCTTACATATGCTGACAAAATGAAGGGGCAATCTTCTGAACATGATTTGTTTTGGGTGGAACAAATTAGCTGATGAAACTTTTCCCTTCATTTCATGGCCTGTATAGTTTCCAAGAAATACTAAATGCCAAAACTTTTCTAGAAGCTGCTATGGGCATTAATGTAGGTGCTCAAATGAAGTCGGACTCAAAGTATGTACAGAGTGTACAGAAAATGAGCAGGATTATCAAGAGGCGCGTGATCTCACTTCACAAATTTATAGATTGGATATATTACTTCTCATCGGATTATAAGAAGGAAGAAGAGGCCTTAAAAGTACTGCATGATTACACCAACTCTGTCATTCTAAAACGAAAATTGGAACTGATGAACAACAACACCTTTAATGAATCCACTGTAACCGATGTTGGAAAACCACGAATGGCATTCTTAGATCTATTGCTCCACGTTAATATTGACGGAGTTCCATTATCAAATGAGGAAATACGAGAGGAGGTCGATACGTTTATGTTTGAGGGTCACGATACAACAGCTTCTGCGGTGGCATTTGGTTTGTACCTACTCTCTCAGGATTCTTTAGTGCAGGTAAAAGCAAATTGTCTTTTTTTATAGACATTCAAATATTTCTAAGGTAAAACTTCAGCTGTTTTCTACGCTTCCTATTCCTACTCCTTATTTCCGAATATTTAAAATCACGCCAGTTTTGCTGGAAAGGACTCCTATTGTGAAAAATTATACCCTTTGCAAATCAAATTGCAAATTATTATGAAATTCTTCTGAACTTTTTAATCATTAATTAAACCTTGACGTTGCTCCATGAGTTATAAATAAACCCATTGAGCACTCATTATTTGCCATTCCAATGCGCAACAAATTCACACAGAATAGTTTAAAGATTTATATTCCACAAACGTCGATTGTTGTTAGCAATTGTTAGGCGATTTAATTTGCAAAGCATACATTTCTCACAAAATAATTAGTTTCGTCAAAAATCGTAGAACTTTAAATGTTTGTAAGAATATGTTTTAGGTATAGGGGATATCTGATGTTTAAACAGGATGATGATATTTGTTTAAAAATGAAATTTTCTAAAATATGTGCACAAGACATCCTCAAATGCGAATTACTAAAAAATCGAAGTAATAATAAAAAAATATGAGCAATATCGCGTCAGATCAATTTTAATGAAAAATTAAAATATTTCAAAAACAATTTAGCTTTAATCTGGAAAATATACTACAAAAATTGTTCAAAATATAATGCAGATTTTAAAAAAAATTGCGTAATTACAATTGGGTTTACAGTATCAGCAGATTTACAAAATAATGAATTAATAGTGTCGAAAAATCGGTTTAAAAACTTTAAAATATGGTTCCAGCAAGCAAACTTATTTCGGATTCTTGTAATTCTTCCACTTCTTGTAACTTTTTAATGTCTTTTTCAGACAAAAGTTTTCGAAGAGCAGTATGACATATTCGGTGAAGATCAATACCGACATGCCACTTATTCCGACTTACAAAGTATGAAGTACTTAGATATGGTAATAAAGGAAGTTTTACGACTGTATCCTTCTGTATTCTACTTTGGAAGGGAAACGACCGAGGATATAGAAATAGGTACGTCATTCCCTTACATAGAATATTTCTCCACAGCTTCCATTATTCCTTTTAATTTTCAGATGGCTTCCATATTCCCAAAGGCGTCCACATAGTGACCATGGCTTACGGATTACATAGAAACCCAAAGATTTATTCGGATCCTGAAAAATTCGATCCCGATCGATTCCTACCTGAAAATCATGGCAAGAGAAATCCTTACAGTTTCGTGCCCTTCAGTGCTGGCCCTAGAAACTGCATAGGTGAGCATACTTCAGCGTAGAATTTATAAATTAGTTGAGCATATAACTTAAAAATATATAATTATAACTTATAAATAATATATAACTTATAAATAATTCAAATAACTTGTTGTTCTTTTCAGGGCAAAAGTTTGCGATGTTAGAAATGAAGACTATCTTCAGTACAACCTTAAGACGATATGAGCTTTTACCAGTTGAAAATTTCAAACCAATGATTGCGCCTGATGTTATTATAAAATCACGAAATGGTGTACATATTTCATTGAGAAATAGACTTTTAAATAATAATCTGTTGTAGGTGTTATAATAATTATTAAGTTAATAAATATATTAATGTAAACATTATCATTGGTTACGTTGTTTTGTTTCTGCAAGATTTTGTTAACGATGGCTTTTATTGCTGACTTATCATGCAAAAACTTGTTAAGTTAAGTTGTTTGCAGTTTGTTTGCAATATTTTCAAGGCGAAAAATTTAATTGTACACTAATCGTGCAGCACCAAGCTACAATTAACTTGCTATCAGAAGAAGCCAGCTTGGTCGTCTATATGTCGTCGATTTAACAAAATTTTAAAACACTACTTTTAAAAGAAAATAGTTAATTCGTTTGTTTAATAGAGGCTTGAAATACTTTCTTCGTACCTTTCTTTAATGCAATTTATGTCTCCTATAAATATTTTCATGTTATTTTGTTAAATTCTAAAGAAAACATACCTTAAAAGAGGCATAGGGGAATGTATTGCAAGCTTTTGGCGAATACAATACATCATAATTCGATAATGATGTCAATAATTTAGGTTGTTAAATAAATGAATTTAACCAGTAATCAATTTTTTTTAACTTACTGTGGGCATTACTGCTCTGCTTTAAACAAATGCAACTCATACCGAACGTCTAGCTATGCAACTAAAGTTGCCAACGTTCTCTATTGAGCAAATATATTTTTTTGCAAATAAGTCCAATCATTCCTAAATGGTGCAACCGATGTACAGTGAGACATCGGTTTACGCAAATTGTAGAACATAACGTATAGAATATTTTCTATAATTATTGTCCGTAATTTTTTTTGGTTGTTCTTAAGTTTTTAGACTCCTTGTTACTTTGTTATATTAAATAAAGAAATATTAGTAATTTCTTGGTGTTGTTTCGTTAAAAATAAGACCAAACAGTAAGAGGAACACTCTTTCTCTTTTTTAACACATACGAAGACACGACTACGAGAACAATACGTAATTAAGAGTTATCTCGTAGTTGGTAGCCAACGTGTTAATGCAACATGTTTAGAGCAATATTAACCAGAACGGTAAAACTGTATAAAAAACGCCAGCAGGGTTAAATTTATTACGAGTTTTTAAAAATCATATTAAATCCAATCTAAAAATTTGTAAGCATTACTGCTCATTCTTTTTTACTTCTTAATTAAACTTGTGGATTGAAACCTTTAATAATCTTTTCTCGGCATATTTCGTTAGATGGTGCTAACGATACTCAACGGCGGATACAATAGAAAAATCGATATCAAAACTGACTGCTTATATC
>JAWQRJ010001649.1:0-15256 GCA_033557515.1 Diorygopyx duplodentatus | reverse complement strand
AATATACCGGGTGTTCTATTTAAAAAAAGGTAACTGTTTGCCATACTTTTTTGGCAAATCCTGTACAAAATTTTGTTTTTTACTTCAATACATTTTAAAAAATCCTAAATATTTTGTATTTAACTTTTTTTTCCAGCTATCTTAGTTTAGAAAATAATCGACCGTTTCCATACATAAAAGCGACCCTGTATACGTTGATCTGCATAAACAAAAAAGAAAAATTACCTCTCAACAAAAACAAAAACAAATTGTGTGCAATTTATTAGAAGTGTGAGAAAAAATCTCATATCACGACCAAAGCCGTGTTAAATTGTTATAACAGTATATTCTGCATATTTGTATATATAGAATAAACTTCGTAATTGTGATGTTTTATCGTTACAGTAGAGGAAATTACCATCATCAATGGAGACCAAATTGGCATAATCATTATAGCAATCGTTATTCGTTTCCATATCCAGAAAAGCCTCCATCCCCATTGCCGGGAACAGAAGAATACAGACAACGGAACATTCAACAAACATCCGAATTAATAAAAAAACAGCTAAACATAGACAGCGACACGTGCAACAGTATTAACGTAAATGTACAAAATGAGCCGAGCGTCGAGAAACATGACGAACCGAGCAATAAGGACGAACCTCCTCAGACGAGTGCAACTTCTGACCAGAAAAAAACGAAAAACAAAAAGAACCAGGTCGAGCAAGGAGAAATAGACGTGCAAGAAATTTACGACAAGATAATCAACCACATTTCGAATTTAAGCTATTCAAAGAAATTAAATCTGATAAATCAGAGTAATTCCGGTTACGACCTTGCCATTGAGCAAATTCAAAAGCAGAAACAGTTGGAACTGTCCAAAGCACTCCGCGATATGAGTCAACGACCCATGCAGGATACTGACGAAGATGTGATTCAGTCGATTATACCAGATATCGGGATCAAACTTGAGGATTTACCCAACAACGTTATTGAGGAACTGTCGAAAACGTTACAAGTGCAATTTGAAAGGGAAGGCAAAGATATAGAACTGACCGTACCCCAAGTGGTAGACATGAACATAAGTCCGACTAGCGAAATAGCACATGCAGCGCTCGGAGGTGCAAGTGACGATATCTTAGATAACATTTTTGATTTTGAATATTTAAACAAGACAGAAAGTTATGAGGATGCCTTTGATGAACCCAAAAATGAACCTGATAAAGCAGAAGAGGAATCAGGATTTTCGATCGCCAACATTGATGTCACAAAATCATACCTCGGACTGATTGACCTACCAACGCTATGCGAGAATACCTCGCTTCAACAGAAACAGTCTGATAGTGATTCAACGAAAAAAACGGATTGCGGAGTGATTCGTGTTAAAACTGACATATTTGAAAAACCTGAAAAAGAAAAGCAGACAAGCTCTGTAGTGCAGGCAGAAACTTTACATCCTGTTAATACCTCACTTGAAAATGATCAGTCAAATACAGAAAAGTCAAGTGCTATTGAAGATGCTCAAGTTTTTAATATTCAACCTACATCGATAACAGATTCGATACCATTTTTGGAAGAAACTGGTACATCAAATATTGATGATATTAAAAATGAAAATTGTACTAGCCCAACGTTGTCACAACAGAATCTACTTTATTCACCTTCACACCCAACGTCAAACACTCATGATATGGCAGAACCAATTACGTCGAATTCTACCACAAACTTCTTACAAAGCCAAACATCTCCTTCGCCTCTGGAACAACAAAATCTGAATATTTTAAGCCTTTCGCCAACGTCATTAAAGACTGAGGTTACCAATGAAGATTCAAGTTTTACCACCAACTTACAAGAGGAGAATAGCTGTTTTAGACAACAAATTCTAAATGAAGCAAGTACATCCACCCTCAACAGTGAAAATTCAAATTCTGGTTCTCAAAGAAAACAAACCCTTACGTTTCTCTCACCCTTTGAGGAGGAAAACACAGTCCACAGTCAACGTAATCCGTGTACCGACAACACTGTAATTTCTACCAATTCCTCACAGAGAAATCAAGAGTCTCCATTAGCGTTCGGTGAGTCTAATGCATCTAATACGACCAATGAAAATTTGAGTGGGGCAACGCCTGTGGCCAAGAGTCAGCTTATTTCTCCCTTTGAACAACGGCAAGTGCATTCACACGTTTCGCCGTTATTAAGAAATTTGCATTTGCAAACTCCACCACCAGCTGACAGCGCTCCCAAGAAATGGAAGTCGCCAGGAGAAAAAAAAATGATCCCCCCTGAAAGTGCGGATCTTCCGTCTGAACCTCCGATAAATTTTCTGGGACAAACTCCGGCAACAAGTGAAAAAGTTACTTTAAAATCAGTTGAAAAGACCACAGAAAAAACCAACAGCAATCAATCAGGAGAATCGTTAAGTACTGAATCTGAACAATCTTCTAGTGGCAAACAGAAAGCCGAAACAAGCAGATCTTCACAAGATAAAATTCGACACCAAACGAAGAAGAAAAAGCATAGAAAAGATGTTCGTGAAGTATCTGCAAGTGACGAAAATGATTCTCAACCAACAATTGCAACAGCAGAAAAGCCTAAGAATACGAAAACATATAAAGATATGGGGGTGATGGCTAATTTTGAATCAAAACACAAACGTCGGAAAAAAGTTGACATTGAAGTTCAAACAGAAAATATAGACACCCCAGAATTTAGAGCTATATTAAAGAAGGAATATAATGAAGTGGCAACGATGACGGACGAGAAAAAAATAATCACTGTTTCTGTACAAACCCCTATGAAATTCTTCAAGAAGAACTATCAGACAAAATCAATTCAAACAATGCAAATAAACAGTAAAAATGTGGAAATCCAAGCTGTGGAACGCATGAAAAGTGTGTCCATGCAAACAGATAAAAATATTGATGACTCGGCAGCGAAATATATGGCATATTTATCCCAATTAAAGTTAATGCAAGAATTAGACGAGCAAATTAAGGAATTATTGGCCAAGAGGAGCTCGATATATGAAAATATTGAATTATTAAATCAAGGAACGAATGACAAGGTTAATTCTAATAAAAGAAAACGAAATAAAAAAAGTAAAAATGACAAAAATATTGAGAATAAAACTAGTGAATTAATTAATCAAAATCAACCTGAACCTAAACATGGTGTAAATGAAGATTTCTTAAAAAATAATGACATTGAATTGAAAACTATTGAAAATATTAATTTGTGTGAAAATGTGGTAGTTGGGGAAAAACCTAATATTAGTGCGAAAGTAACACAACCAAAATCTGATGAACTAGAAAAAAGTAAATCATTGAAAAACCTTGTAGAAACTGAACCAAAACCGTACGCGGATAAAAACAAGTTCTTAAAAAATGAACCTAAATTATTAAAAGGGGGACAGAAATCACAACAATCAGAGAAAGATAAACTGATAAAACAATCACTTAAACAAACAAAACAAATAGACCAAAAACCTGACCACACAGAAAAAATTAAAATTCCAAAACCTCCAACCAAGGAAGTGAAAGACACCGAAAATAGTCCACTGAAAATTAGTTTAAAAGTCGAAAAGGACGGCAACAACATCAAGAAATATTCTTTGAAACGAGACAGAAGCAGAAGTTCGAGCAAAGACAGAGAACCGAAGCCAAAAAGACCACAGATTCCGGTAGACGCAAGCGATGAGAACGTTCCTGGATATTCCGGGCACACTGAGAAACACTTCAAAATCAGTAAGGATATCGAAAGTTTGATCTACAGTGACAACAAGTTCATGACGAAGTGCTGTGTTAAAATAAAACCTCTACGGAATTTGGATGATGTTAAAGAAATGAAGCGTATGAAGTACGATAGTTTTGAGGAAGGCAGCAGAAGTCCTAGAGATCAAATTGAGAGGGAATCGAATTTATCGTGTATCGGTACTGAAAATGTTGCGTCACCGCACTCGTCTTGCTCAACATCGTCGAGTTCGTCGGGAAGACAAAAATCTAAAGTTATAGATAAGCTGGAATTCAAGGGATTGGCAGGATCTGTATTTGCTTTAAAGGCAAGAAAACAAACACTTTTGATGCCTGCTTATTTTATTTGTAATTTTTAGGCAATAGATGATGTACTACTGGCAGCTAGCGATGATGGAACTTTATACTTTTTTAACGTTATCACTCAAGATCTGATAAGCTCAATAAATTTATCGACACGACCTCTCACTTGTCTCCACATCCTGAAAACTGATGATAAGTGCCTTATATACACTGCATCCTTGGACGGTTCTCTAAGGATTGTAGATAACGCAAAGCAGGAAGTTGACAGAACAGTCGAAGTTGGGCATGGTATCCAATGCATGGACATTTCTTGGGGGTACGTTTTTCTTGGTTCAACTACAGGAGAACTCGGAATATACAACATCAAGGTGAATGTTACATTTTATTTTAAAGTAATTGTATAGTGACGACAATATATTTTCAAGACTGGAAAATTGGAGGATCCCATTCATATATTCGACAATAGAATATATGCGATTAAAGCGGTACAGGAAGGTGCCAGACGAGTTTTACTAATGGGTTCTAAAGACACAGAATTGTCTGTGAGAGATGCAATGACCGGTCTGTTAATGAGAACTGTGCACACGAGATATTGTCCAACAATATATTCTATATTGAGTGATCATAATCTGGTGTATTGTGGCACCAATCAACATGATGTATTAGTATATTCTTTCCAGGTAAGTTTTACTATTTATCATATTGACTTGTTGTGAGGACATCCTGTCGTATAATGGTGGCCTCAGGTATAACGGTACCTTTAAGGGGCCTAATGGGGCGTAGGTGCCCCACATACTACATACATGCATCATTATCGACTGAAGTTAATTTAACTATAACTGAGTCAATTTAATTATTGTTGCTGTAGGATGGAGAATTACTAAAAAGGTACGAAGGCATAGCGTCAAGACGGGTCATCTGCATGCAAATTGTCGATAACCTTCTGTTTGTTGGCTGCTTCAACGGAAGCGTTTGCGTATTTCACAAGAGCACACACCAGTACTTGGGCCATATGATTCGTCCTGGTGAATCGTTACTGTCAATGCTTGTTGTAAACAATAAGGTAAATGCAAGATTGCGTTTAATTAATTTCATTTCACGGATATTTTTCAGGTTATCGTTGGACTAAAAAACCATAAATTGGTTAGTTGGGATGTGCCTGTAGTGTATTTAGAGAAAAATAGGTAGACAAATGTACACTGCCAAGTTTAAGATTCTCTTTTCTATGTTTTTACCGTAGTCTAGGATATATCATCTTCGATCTGAACGAATTGTTAGGATGCAGTGTAAAATGTAGGAAATGATATTTATTTTTTGTTGTACATTATAAAGAAAATATATGAACTCAAGTCGGAATTTTTCAAAGTAATTTGGTAAATAATATCAAATATATAACAAATATGGTATTTGTTATATGTTTGGTACAAAGTATGTGAACTGATTATCCACATACTATATTCTGAATTTTGATATTTAAATTGTTAAAACTGCAAATGCAACAATTTTGTCAACAATTGTTGCATTTACAGCAACAATTTCAAAAAGCACACCGTTCAAAGTACAGACTGCAGCGTTCATCTTTCTTTTTCACTTCAAATTCTCTGTAAGGTTGGAAATCTAAAATAGCTTTAAATGTCTTTGCATCTCCGTCACCAATATAATTACTTCACATTCTTAAAGAGGTTTTATATTCACTTGAAATAAATAAAACGTCCCTTTTGTCTTTAAACTCAACTTTATTTTTCAAAAATGCTTCTTTGATCATTTGCGAATTGTTACCCTTACTTGATTTCCTTAGAGTTTTTGTACAATAAGTTTTGGAATCAAGTAATGCAAAGCCTGTGCAATAATTATCCATAAACAACGAATGCCTGTAGTGCAGAAAGTTCTCTAACAAATACAAAACTACTTTATTCACATGTCCTGTTCCACTGATATTGTTAACATAGCATGTGTACTTTAATTCGCAAAACAATTGCAACAAATATATTGCCAAAACACTAATCTTCCTCTCCAAGGAACAATTGACTCATCAGCTGGGAATATTTTCCATTGGCGATGATTGCTTTCGTTATGCCAAGGAAAATTAAAAGTTTTTATTCCAATAATTCTTTATTTTGAGCATACTTATTTGTCTCATTCACAATCATAGAAAAAAAAAGCATCATAGATAACAACTCAAATGTTACATTTTTATTCCTAACAAATTTGGAGGTTCATTCATGTTTTTAGAAGTTACAGTAAAAAAGAAACCAATTCGTTTGATGCCCTCTTAACAAAGATAAGACGACTGGTTTGAGTAAACAATAAATATAAATTTAACCAATCTTATTCGTTTCGACATTTTTTCCAAACTATGTTGAAAAATTCTGATACAATTTTTGTACTTTTCTTTTATTAGTATTACACTTACTAAAATCATTGTTAATGCGGGATATGTTACATAATCCTCTGTACATACAAAAGTGAACATAGTGTTAATGAATTTTGCAATGCTAGCCTAACTAAATGTGGATTCTTTTTCATAAAAATTCATTGTATCCATTGAAATGTTAATTAAAATTTATAGTTATGCAAGTATTGCAATCATATAGTGATGTGATTTAAATAATTACTATACTTTGTTGTAATTTCCAGATTATTTCATTAAGTGTTGTTTACTTCTATATTATTCAACCTTATTTTGTAATTAAACTATTGGAACATAATACTTTCCTGTTAGTAAATGTTCACATCTTTGCAAACACTATATTTGTATATTTTTCAAGTTTATTCTACAATTAGACAGTTAGAATGTTAAAATTAACATTATTTTGTTAATAAATCATCACGTACAAAATTTACATGGAATCTTGATGTTTTATTAATCATGCTGTGTTTGTGCCTTTCTTTAATCTCATAAATTGTGTACAGTGTGTAATATGTAAATTTGTATAAACATACACGTTAGATCTTTTATACATTAGCTGTATCAACACAAGTTTCCATTTCCGTAACATTTGCATATAGTACATTTGTTCATAAGTGTAGAAGTTTACAATAAAAGGTACCAGAGATAATGTTTGAAGTCTTATTACAAATTATAATACATCAAGTTGTAATCGCTACACCTGTTTCTATTGTTCACTTTCATCTTATCGCCTTTAAGGCAAGTTAATAAAAGTGATCTTTTCCCGATCAAGACGCTATGGCTAGGTTGGGAGTTTATTAGTTCCGATAGAAAGCTAATATCCGGGTTGTAATCATCCGTACTATATATGCTTAAACTGTTTCGCAGTTCGATATCCGTTATTGCTGGTAGAAGAGGCTTCCGGACATTTGGTCTTTTAATTTGAAAGTGTACACCCGTTTTTTCACCAGTATAGTCGGATTTGAGTAAACTATCATCTTCAGCTAAAAATACAATAATACAGATTATCTAGAGCGTAACCATGGTTTTAAATTAGATTGCAGAGAATTTATTATAGGATACTTACGCTCAATGTAGTCAGGGAACATATCTTTAATGTCAACATGATGCTGGTGTTTGTTGCTATACAATATTTTCCGCCTTGTTTTAAACAATTGCATCTTCATTTGGAGCCAACTAGATTCTTCTTTTTCAGGGCCTAGAACAATCTTTATCAATTCGAGCGGATGCATCTCCTCAAAGTGAAACCCTTTCTTCGTTAGTGATCGATTATATATTTATTAAAGTATTAATTGATACCGTTTTAGGAACATTTTTTGAATATTCAGGAGCTCTAAAAACTTGCACTTTGCACAACAATGTATACAACTAAAGTAAGAAATGGTATAGGGAAACGACAACCCGTCATAACATAAACCCCCTAACAAACAGTATCTAAGCTCGGAAATAACCGTCGTCTCAAGTTAATAAAGAAAAAATGCATAATAATTCCAAAGAAACAATTTCCAATCATTGAGATTTGAAAATCAAATACAAGTTGATTTTTGTACGGTGTGGCTAAAGGTAAAATAAGAAGTACATTAAAGTTGGTCAAGAAATGTTAAAGGATTTACCATAAAGTTTTCCTATCTACCAAAATATGTGTGCCCAACACTTACTCATTATTGGTGGAAATTGCCAAATGGAACATAAAGCATCGCCAAATACTTCATAAAATGCCCTGTCTAACTCTTCAGTATGGTCACATCCTCTGTTTAAAATTGTGTAAGTTTGCTATAATGCGAAAACAAGCTGTAGCGTAAGTACTATTGAGACGCTGCCTTAATTTTACTTACAAGAACTGCATAAACTAAGTTTGTATCAAAGTCTGTTTCGATTCGCATCAAAATATAGTAAAGAAGGGGCACAAATATTTCGAATATAGCGTCGATGCCCAGCGCGTTTATAATAGAAATAATCGACAGTAGAAAATTTTCCTTAATTTTTGCATCTTCATCTTTAATTTTTTGGTTCAACTTCACTAATACGAATTCTCTTAAAGGCAGTCTTTCGCAAAGTATTGCCAACACAGAGCACATGGGTTTCAAAACTTCTGCTGTCGTTATTCCACGTAATAGTCGTTGTAATAATAACCTAACCACCAGTTTTAACTGTGAAAAAATAATATAAGTATCAACAATTAATATACATTTCCGAGTAATATACCGGTTTCTCTGAGACTGATAACGTTGCAATAGGATTCTGCTCCAAACATTTAATTAAACTTAATGCACTCGTAGTCAGACTGTCGTACGTAATGTCTTTACTAAGCAGCAAATAGCCAAAGTGATAGAACCAATCGATAATTGGTCCAATGAGAGCATTTTGTTTTATATCCGCTAAAGCATATTGGCTGAGTTCAGGATTATTCGAGACTATAGCAGAGCACATTGCTTTAAAATAATTTTTCATGGGCTCAGTATCCTTAGTGTCTGGCACCCACTTTTTGTTCACCGCAACCTCCCCTGGCTGAGTGTACGCACATTGTTGCTCAGCTAGTTCAATAAGATTTACGATTGGATCCTAAAATTATAAAGATGATTATTATGCAATCAAAATCTTTATGGAGCGAGCGTATTAGTTTTTTAAAAACAAAATATTGCATTTTAGAAAATGCCCCAGCCTGTAGACAAAGAAGCAAACATAAATTTGTTTCTATCTACAGAAACCAGGTAATTAAAAACATGTTTGTATGGGGGAACAGAAAAATGAAAGGCAAATAAAAGTTTCAATAATAACAAATGAGACAAATTTTGCCTATTGTCAACAAAAAGACAGTATAGTCCCATTCATTTTGAATCTCCATGTATATTAATGGGACAATACATTTATTACGACATAAAACATGTTAACTAACTATAAAGTTATGTAACCTAATTACTTACTTCAAGGTAATATAGGCTTTGATCACCAAATGCAATCCAATTCGGCGTAGATGAAGCTCCATAAACCTTATCGATATTTAAGTCTTCAAATGCCGCATCTACATCTATCGATAATATATGATTGCGACCTGACAGTCTAGCTTTTATTAATGCATCCTAAAATATTAGGTAAGAAACGCAAGATTTCAAATACTAAATTTACGTGTAGTTTTAGTATTTGACAAAAAACAACCTATAACTTAGATAAAAAAAACTACAAACACCAAGCCTAAGGATTTGTTTATTTCTACCATAAACAAGGAGGTCAATGAGAAATATTTTGCTCTCATAGGCAATACGTCAATAAGTTTTTTTTTGCTAATGAACCTTATTTTCAAATAGAAGTAGGTAAATAAAATACGATTTTACAAGCATTCTTTTCCAACTGACAGTTTCTATGAAAACATTATTGATATTGAAATAAGATGTCTAATACTGTCAATATCAACAATTCTTATAGCATAAAAAATTAAATAATCCAGAAATGAGAATTATTGTCTATAAACTTCGTTCTTTGTTTTGAATGCTTCAGAGAGTCCCCCATGTTTGAACTTGTTTAGAAGCAATTGAAGAGGCTCAAGTACATATATATGCATAATAGTCATATTAAGTTGATATTTTAACGGTACTAATGTACTCCCTCTGTCCGAAAATATGAGTCCCATTTGAATAGGAATTTCTATATTAAATGGGACTTTTATTTTCGGACGGAGTGAATATCAAACTGTGAAATTATAAAAGGAACATAAAAGAAGAATGTAGAATCATAAAAGGAAGAAATTTAGTAATAACGTAAAATCAAAAGCAAAGATTTTATTTGATTGAATATGATCGTGGAGG
Source organism: Diorygopyx duplodentatus (assembly GCA_033557515.1). Taxonomy (NCBI): domain Eukaryota; kingdom Metazoa; phylum Arthropoda; class Insecta; order Coleoptera; family Scarabaeidae; genus Diorygopyx; species Diorygopyx duplodentatus. The sequence goes on along the minus strand of JAWQRJ010001649.1, from coordinate 5,012 downwards.
AGAAATAACTCAGTGTTATTCAGTTGAAGTCTGTAATAGAAAATATTTCGCGAAGTACATACACAATAATATACTTTGGTTGATGTACTGAATTGTACACCACAAACGTATTAAATAAAGCACAGTTGCAATTTGCGCCAAGAAATATTTACGTACATGTATAACATATCGTAGCTTATAACTTATATCCTCCGCCAAACCATAACAAACATCTTCACCCAAGTGCTCAAAGGCTGCCTGTTCCGAATATGTTAATATGGACTCCGGACCGATACCTGCGTACTTTCTCACGCCCCCATCCTTGTTCGGGGACCCTTTCTCGCTGTTACTCTCCAGCTTCTCCGTGCTGCTTGAAGATTTACGCTTCTCCCGATCTTTGGAAGATTTCTTAGATTTCGAACTGAACGATGGTACAGACGCTTTATTTGTAGATGCTGAAGACTTCATCTTAACATCTATTACATTTTTATGTATGTGAGAGCGACCGTTTTGTTTTTTTAGGTTATGGACGATATATAGGATTTTTTTTTACATCTATACGTTGGCGTAACTGTACGTCAAATTTTATTATAAATAAAATTTGAAATCTTTTTTAAACAATATTTAAAGCTGCTGCAATAAATTATTACTTTACGTATTGATCTCTGCAACTTTCAACCAAATTTTATATTAATTCAAAAGAAATAAATCTTACATAGTCGTTTTGACTGGGGATTTTCGCGGTTTTACGGTTACTAAACGTCAAAGTTAATTAACCTCAAATTTCCGGTAAACGTTAATATGCTTATATGCCTTTAATTTAATAAAAAATAAACCTACAATTCAACAATTTGTGATTAAAAACAAAATAATGCCAGATATAAAAATAACCCCGCTTGGAGCAGGACAAGATGTTGGTCGGAGCTGCATACTGTTAGCGATGGGAGGTAAAAATATAATGTTAGATTGTGGAATGCACATGGGGTATAATGACGAACGTAGATTCCCTGATTTTTCATATATCTCACAAGAGGGGCCTCTAACGCCGTACATAGATTGCGTTATAATTTCTCATTTCCATTTGGATCACTGTGGCGCTCTTCCGTATATGTCTGAAATGGTGGGGTATTCGGGGCCCATCTATATGACGCACCCCACAAAAGCCATTGCCCCCATTTTGTTAGAAGATATGCGTAAAGTGTCTGTCGAGAAAAAGGGTGAGCAAAATTTTTTTACTTCGCAAATGATCAAAGATTGTATGAAAAAAGTAATTGCTGTAACTTTACATCAATCTGTTATGGTTGATAATGAGTTAGAAATAAAAGCATATTACGCTGGACATGTCTTGGGAGCCGCGATGTTTTGGGTAAGAGTGGGAGCGCAGTCGATTGTCTATACTGGGGATTATAATATGACACCCGATAGGCATTTAGGAGCTGCGTGGATTGATAAATGTCGACCTGATATTTTAATCTCTGAATCTACGTATGCAACAACGATACGAGACTCTAAGAGATGTCGTGAAAGAGATTTTTTAAAGAAAGTTCATGAATGTATTGATAAAGGAGGCAAAGTTCTGATTCCAGTATTCGCTTTAGGTAGAGCTCAAGAACTCTGTATTCTTCTGGAAACGTATTGGGAAAGAATGAATCTAAAAGTTCCTGTCTATTTTGCAGTAGGTCTAACAGAAAAAGCGAATAATTACTATAAAATGTTTATAACTTGGACTAATCAAAAGATTCGCAAAACTTTCGTTCAAAGAAACATGTTCGATTTCAAACATATCAAACCATTTGACAGACAATATATCGATAATCCTGGTCCCATGGTTGTTTTTGCAACACCCGGTATGTTACATGCAGGTTTAAGTTTGCAAATCTTTAAAAAGTGGGCACCGAATGAAAAGAATATGGTAATAATGCCTGGGTTTTGTGTACAAGGAACTGTAGGACATAAAATTCTGAATGGTGCTAAACAAGTTGAATTTGAAAATCGGCAAATTGTAGACGTAAAAATGTCTGTCGAGTACATGTCGTTTTCGGCACATGCTGATGCAAAAGGTATTATGCAACTTATCCAATATTGCGAACCAAAAAATGTTATGCTAGTTCATGGGGAACAAGAAAAAATGGAGTTTTTAAAAGAAAAAATCAAGCAAGAATTCAATGTAGACTGTTACAATCCGGCAAATGGTGAACTGTGTGTAATTAACACACCAGTGAAAATCCCCATTGACGTTTCTCTACCTTTATTAAAAGCGGAAGCCCAAAAATATTGCTTGTTACCGCCCGATCCAAAACGCAGACGCACATTACACGGCGTCTTGGTTATGAAAGATAATAACGTGTGCCTTATGGATGTTGAGGATGCGTGTAAAGAAGCTGGGATCAACAGACACATAATAAGGTTTACTTCAACCGTACACTTACACGATCAAGGACCATCTATAACAACTACACAGAAATTGCATACTTTGATTAAGGAAAAATTGCCGCAATGGAGTGTTTCTACAAACGAAGGATCGATATCAGTTGAATCCGTGTTGGTTAAAGTAGAAGGGGACGACGACGAACAAAAGAGTGTGTATGTATCATGGACTAACCAGGATGAAGATTTAGGAAGTTATATATTAGGTTTACTGAATGCAATGGGAAAGTAAAATTACTTTAGATATTTAATTGTAAAAGTGATTTTTTCAACTAATTATTTTCAAAGGTACGAAAGTATTGTATTATATATAAGAACATTAATTGTCACAAATATAATAAGAATGTTGATTTTTTTGTGCCTTTAATACCTATTACCAATAATAAAAACCAATTTCCTGTATGAACTGTAATTATTGGAATAAATAATCAAAAAGGATGGTCAGCTCCTTAAATATAAGAATTGAAAACCGAAGAAGCATGAGATTTGTAGCAAATAAATTTAATGCACCACGGTCGACAGTCGTTGATATAAAAAGCAAACAACAAAGAATTACACATTTTGTAGCTCGCCATTCCAAGGCATAAGTAAGTAAACATTTAAGTAAAATAAGTAATTTTAATATATAATTAAATTAATCTTTTAGAGGAAAGAAAAGTTATGAAAAAAATCCTGAGGTAGAGGCTGCATTGTAACGTGGTTCTTACAACAAAGGGCCAATGATTCCGAAATTTATTTTGCAGGTAGCAGTTCATATTATTCAGTTTTTTTTAAATTTTGAAAATAAATGGGGTGATAATATTTAGGAGGAGATAATTGAAAATGCAACAAAAATTATAATATTCAGTTTTACAAAAAACAGTTTAATAAAAAAACTTGACATAGACTTCAGCCAACAGAAAAGTGTATCAAAAATATAATTCACAAGTTCCTCTCTTTCCTCTTCACTGTTGATAGTAGCGACTGTATAATAAAACAAAAAGCCTTAAGAAAAAAACTTAAAGCTTATCTTAGATTTTTTTAATATGAAAAATTTATCGTTAAAAATATAAGATTCTGAAAATATCAATTAGTATTTTTATTCTTATTCAATTCAAATTTTAATTATTCGCGCCACAGTTACATAAGCGCAGTGATACCAATTTCATAGTTTTAATTCGAAAAATACCGGAGACGGTCTGTCATTCAGCAAAAGGTAATAATCGATAACATTTATTAAGGTAGGTACTTTTAATCCTATTTTAAAAGCTAGTAATTCGAAATAGTAATAGAATGCAGGTTTATTTTTCTGCAATCAGTTTAATAACTACATTTTGAGAATACCAAGAGCCGTTACATAACATAACCTATTTTCCTATCCCTGGGAATACCAGCTAGTGCTCGAACTCAAAAATCTACCATACAAAAACAACTACTATTACAAACGGGTTTCTATTCTAGATGCTGTACAATCAAATTTTAACTGGCGTAAAGCAGCACGTGAAGGGTGCCATTTGCACACGGAACATCGGAATTTTGGCCCCATGTTTGCAGAAAGCCACAGACCCGATCCAGCAATTGTTCGTTGATAAGCTTAGAGAGTACAACCAAAAGAGTGGCGGGTGAGTATTAAAAGATTTAGAGATGTATTTTATTTATATAAAAAATTCTCCATTTTTCATTGGGAATATTTCAGATATACAAAGTAAAACAAGCTTGTTTTTGTTCTACCTCCAGTTTTTTAATTTATTTTTGATTTTCTCGGTTACTAATTTCGAATAAGCACCCCGTCGTCAAATCTCAATTGGAAAACTTAACAAATGACAATTTTATATTTTACTATAACAGAAAATATTGTCGATTTGATATTTATTAAGAAGAAAAATAAGCTTTCTGCTAACGTCAAAATATTATTGATATAGCAGCAAATAATTTTAATAATCATTTATTACACAAAAATTACAATTACATACTTTATTTATCGTGCAAATTATTAGTACACAAAAATTACATTGTGTAAGTTTATGTTAACGCTTTCGATCCAATAGAGTTGATCCGATTGAAATTGACCGTATAAACATTCAAGATCGAAGTTTCAATCATATCAAGTCTGGTCAAACGATCTGTTGAATGTTTACACTGTCAATTTCAATTGGATCGCATCGAATTTCAATCGGATTAAAAGTGTCGACGTACACGTACCCTCTTTATTTCAAAAGAACAGAAGCTTTCGCGACCACTGTTTCTGGGCTGGTATGCCGTGGTCTTTGCTGAATTGCAAACTTTTCAGTTTACCCACTGCTTTTTCGGTAGGAACCATTGGAGATGCCTGCAATTGTTATATTTTATTATCTATACTTACTCACAAGGGAAGTGTCACACACCGATTTCGATGCAATTTGGTACAGCGATAGAATGGATAAAAATAAGTAGGGCACGTATATTTTTATATGTGCCCTAAAAGCCCCTGGGGCGAGTAATAAGGGTTGCAAATTGAGAGAATTTTGTTTTATTCCCTTGCATTTTGAAAACGAAAACTGTTATCGAAATGTGGTAAATGCAAACTGATATTCATTTTTGAAGAGCTTACGTTTGATATATCACACATATACTAGTAGGTTAAAAGG
>JAWQRJ010001648.1:0-15256 GCA_033557515.1 Diorygopyx duplodentatus | reverse complement strand
GTGCTAAAGAATGTACCGCCGGGTGTATTTCTGAAAAGTTCAATGTCTCAACTAATGGTTAATGAAGTATGAACATTGTCGCATAAGTCTAATTATGAAAATTCAATTTTTCAAAATGTTGCTGTAGTTGCATTTTTGCGAAAAAAATCAATATCTCGAAAACGATTAAGTTTAGACCTAGCAAACGTATTACAAAAGTTGTTGAAAATTGAATGTAGATTAAGAAAAAAACTAAAATGGGGGTCATTCCATTTAAATTAACAAAGCTATTGTCAACTTCTGGCATAACCGGAACCGGAAGCTTATTGAAAATATGTTTGTCTTTTAATTCCCTTTCTACCGTATTCCAATCCAAATTTTCAGACTTCTAGCTTTATCTATTCCCCATATGTTTCTAATGGACGGTCTACGGTAGACATCCTGTATATAGCTTGACCAAACCATATTACCAAAGGCCATAAACTCACAGTTACCTCTATGAATTTAGCTCACCACACACCAGATTTGGCATATAATTCATTTCTGCGGAGAGATCAAAGGTCATAGAATACCCATCACTTCTGACCTCCATCTTCACACTTTCATAATTATACTTGAAAAATCCATTTAGAAAAATAATTCTTATTTATGCTAGGAATTATTGGATGCAGTAAGAATTAGAAAAATACAGTAATTTTATGTATACATATTGACTGACATTATGACACTAGCTTAAATGCAGTAGTTCTGCTCTTTGACAGATAAGGTATTAAGCAATGCACCACCATAAACCATTATTGTAAAATTGTGATTTTAAAATGATTATTTTTGAGCTTACCAATGTCGAACTCTATCAACAACCTGCATGATCTTTTTAATATCATCCTTTGCTCGGCTACGGGTCTCCGCACGAATTGACCGGGACATCTCGGGAAAATTTCTTGAACTAGAATATTCTCACTGGAAAACATACAAATTGATTTTTATAATATTTTAGAGATGGAAATGAAAACAAATTTACTTACCTAGGTATAGGTGGCTAAGTTACTAAATGTACTCCACTTTAATTTTACCTAAACATTTTCATTGCAAAACGGTTTAAAATGTGAGAGCTGGAAGAATCCAATGACAAATTTTCGCGCAAGTATTAAGTTTTTAATTCAAATATATTATATATTTGAGTTTTTAGTTCACAACTTTCTGTACTCAATATGGCTAAATCCTTACTGTGAATGTAGCTTCATATGACAGGGTATCCCTACCAAGAGATATTATTTATTAAATTAATATTATTTTTTCTATGTTGACGGCAGCGAATTAATTTGGCATTAACCTGTTAAGTGTTTTTTTCTTAAATTAAGTGTACCATATAACGAAATAACAATGAATAACTATATACAAACGATATAAACTGTCACGTTTTTCTACTATGTAGCTGAACAAGCACAGCTGATTGGTGAAAATCACAGAATTTAACCAATGAAAACCGTTAGTTTCTGTGCTTTAAAATATGGTATACGAATATTACCGTTGCTAAAAGCGAGTAACTTAAAGTGTAATCGTGTAGATTAAGATTTATCTTCTAAAATTTCGTTTTACCGCTTATCTATTCGTTTAATGACAAATTGTACTTGAATTTGCTTTGAAGTGAAGTTAGGGTGAATAGTTTGAAACCATGGCCGATTCTGTCGAGTTGCGTATGAGTGTAACGTCTATAAAACGAGTTGATCCATATGTTAAGGACATTTTGGCTACTTCGACGCACGTAGCTCTCTACAAATTCAATCCAGTTGTTAACGAGTGGGAGAAAACGGAAACTGAAGGTGCCCTGTTCCTGTACAGCAGAAATGGGGAACCTTATCACAGTCTGATGATTATGAACAGATTGAACACGAACAACCTGATAGAGCCCATTGTGAAGGAGTTCGAATATCAGATGCAAGCACCTTTCCTGTTATACAGGAACTCGAAGAATAAAATTTTCGGCATTTGGTTCTACAATAGAGAGGAGTGTGTGAACATAACCTATCTGTTGGAATCCCTCATGGAGCAAATCAGAGAAAAGGTGTTGGAAAAGTCCAAGAAGAAGGCGAACAGTGTGGACATATTCAGTATGTTGACGAAGGCGCAGGAGGACTATAACAGGACGCCAAACAAATCGGAATCTCAACCGCAGTGCTCGTCGACGCCGCGAGCTCCCGATGTAACGTCGCAAAGTGTTATGGACTTTTTCTCGAAGGCGGCGTCCAAGACAAGTAAACAAGTACCTGTGACACCCGGAGAAGGTAATAAAATATCCACAAATATTTTAAGGAGAAAATTAATTATCTTTAAATAGTTGCAAAATATACTTAGGCGTAGGTGATCCTTGTTTTTAAGTTTAATTTTTTTCTGTGGCATCCTTTCAAATGGAAATTTACAAAAAACATTTTGATTTTATTTTTATACATGTTTTCAAATCAATTTTCCACAAGAATCCAACTAGAGGATGTTATTAAGGCATGGTTACTGTTGCTCTGTATATGAATGTTCACCTTGCGTACCTTGTTCGAGGCTAAAATGATCGCGGCACTCACATTTAAGAAGTGGATTGTTGAGCTTTCAATTAACATAACCTTACTTTTACGATATTTCTTGTATCCATTGTCAATAACGTGCACTTTTATTATTGCAGGATTTATTTTGAAATATCAGGCACCTAAATAAATGAAATAAATCGTAGCTAACGATATTCGTAGCGTTTTCGGGGTGTTTAACAAATTTTTGAGGTTATGTTTTGATAATATTACATTTCATCCCTTCCTTTTCTTCAAACAGCTAATTTAGCAAGACAATTTTTTTCAGCGACTAATAGTACTGGAAGCTGGTGAAAGTCTAATTTCATGTTTTTATAAGCCACACATAACTCTTTTTAGAATCTCCATTATAAATAGTTCTAGCATTTAAACAAAAAGAATTAAGAACATTTACTCACAAACAGTCAAGTACACCAGTGATTGACACCTGAAAATGTAACACTTGCAAACTCAGCTTAGCAATAAAATAGTAAACAAAATAATTTAATATGGTAGACAAAATAAATCAATATCATTCCTATAAACAATTAATAAGTTAACTTCCAGTGTTTTATTGTTTTTGTGCCAATTAATGCTTGAAATTTGTAATAGTCAGAGCGAACCAGAAGTGGGAATAGCCAGACAAATGCTTAAGGTGAACTGCTTAAAGAAACGGCTGATACAATGGTCAATTATTAATCAAGTACAAATTATTTTGTGAAAATAAGTATGATAAAACAAACATTTTAGACCAAAGATAAAATACATTATAAATACATTCAAAGTCAACTTCTTTTGATTGGTCACATAATTAAACTTTTTCATAAATATTAACTGGTTTATTAAGTTCATATTTCTGTCTAGCTCCGCCTGACACAAGCTTAGGAGATGGCAGTTTCCCAATAATAGCTTTTTTATGTACAAAACTAACATCTTCCACCAATTTTAAAAAAAAATTTATCCTCCTTTGTAGATTTCAAGTTCACAACTTCAATTTCATTTTCCTCAGGAAATATATGCTGAATTATACAAACATATCTATAAAGAGTGCATTTGCGCTTGCCACATTTAAATTCAACATTAATGTTGTTACTGTCAAACAATTCACATATTGTATCATTTTCTGCACTGTCCTCGAATAAATTTATGTCATCCATACTGTCACCACTTTCAACCCATTCTTTTGAATCTTCAGAAATTGGACTTGTTGAACTTTTTGACTTTGTTTTGTGTATTTTCTTTAACTCATTTTTTTTTCGACTCTAATTATTTTTCTTTCTTCTTTTTCTCTCTGTTCCTCCATCTTCTCTTCTGTTTTCTTTTGATGGTATTTCTGTCAATCCTTGGAGGTTATTACTGACGGTATTTTTTCTTTAGATTTTCTTTTCTTTGAAAGCTGTGGATCTGGCCAAAATAGAGCTCGTTCAAATGGTGATGGGACATTTTTTGGAATGTTAGATTTATTTTATTTTGGAGGTATGTATTACGGTTGGAGTTGGTGGGATTTTTGGATGAATGGTTTTATAAGCACCGGTTGAAGGAACAGGACTAGTGTTATGGTTTTTGGAAGGCTTTAACTAAGCACGATTGGTTTCATTTTCTGAAAAAAGACAAATATCTTCCAATGGGCCATTGTCAAAACTGTTCATAATAACTGACATTTGTGGTTGTAATAAAATATCAACGTTGGTTTCTTCTTCATGAACAACTACATCATTTAATACAATTGGGTCTTCATTGTTGGAGTTGTATTAATTCCTCTCTTCAAGATGGTGCTTTGTTTTTTTCCTCAAGTAAAACAGTGAGGTGTCTTCAGAAGGACCAGTCCATAGATCCTGATTGTAACTTGTTGTAAAAGTTGTTAATGTCTCTTCTGATAGGATATAGGGGCCCTTTTAATGTAATTTGGGTTATCAACAGAAATAAACAATATTTTACTTATATTTATTATTTTTATATTTGAGAAGTTACAAATTAATGCGAATTTTGTAATTTTCATTTGCAAAATCGTGAATGACTTCTTCAAAGTCTATCTCTTTAAGTACATTACTGTCTGTGGACATCAGCGACAAACTGACCAATCTTTCTTGAAGCATTGTACTTCTGACTTCGTTTTTTATTCTTTTCAATTTTGAGACGGAGTGTTCCCCACTGCAGTTAGTTAAGATTCTCGTTGCTATTTCTACATTCGGAAACGTGTCTGTCGATTTTGTGTCTTCTTTTAAAAGATGCTGTAGTTCTGAAATATTAAGGCACAGTTGCATAAAGCGTTGTTAAGTTCGTGATCAAGTTAACAATGAGCTTAACCAATCAGGTTAGAGCATTTTGAAGTTCCAGGCTTGAATTCTCCAATCAGATTGTTTAACAATGTTATTAACCTGACGACAATGCTTAACAATGCTTTATGCAACCGGACCTAATAGCTTCTTCATTTTCACTAGCCCTGACATCTTTCAAATATTCTATTAACTACAGATATTCCATCTCTAACTTCTTTGCGCTAATGTCATTGTGATAGATTTTAGGAAATTCTTTGCAACAGTCTTAACTCTTTGGAATTCACCATCGATTGATTTCCTCAGGTATCAATTAAAGGAGGAAAGATTCTACTTGAATTTTTCTTTGCCATTTAGTTGTACAGATGGTGCACAGCCATCAAAAAATGTCGCACATGAGCTTCTAGCTCTTATTCTTCGAAATAGATCCTTGTAGTCTGATACTGCATTTTTCTCTTCAGCGGATGGTTGAAATTCATCAAAATTATCCCTGACAGTATTCATAAAACTACGAGGGATGATCAATAAATAAGGTTACAAAACCGCTATGTTTCACTGCAGATTTTGTAACCTTACTTTTTGATCATCCCGACTATATTAAGAGATGTAAACAAATTTGTTGCAACATCCATCATTATGGTTTCTTTCTGAGGGTTGTTACTTGTTCTGTCTATCCTTTCCAATATGGTACTCCACATTTCTGTTGGAACAATAAATTCCAGATGTTCTCTTTTTCTGGATGGACTAATGACTTTGTTTCTAGTTTCTAGTTTAATTTTCTAAAAATGGCAAGACTGATACCGATAAATATAAATATTCAGATTTGTGCTCTTTAATAGGTATAATTTTCAAAAACATTTCAATGGGAATACGGTCTTTTTCGTATCGAATTATAAGAGTCAACTGGTCAATAGGAGATAGGTCAGGAGTACTATCAACGCTAATAAACAGATATTTTGTTGATTTAACTTCACTTACAGTTTTCATTAGGACCTGTTTCCCCATTGCGTTAATAAGTTCATTACAAATATTTGCTGATAAGTAAGAAATGTGTCCCCTTTCTCAACATTTCCACAGTTTTTAAAGTGTTCTGCGGGAAATGGACTCACTTATTAACCCCATACATCCTAAATAATTTCCGTTGTTGGGAGATCCAAGGGGTTCATTGTCATCTCGAGGAAGTCCTCCCGATTGAAATTTTTTTTACAACTACGCCAATTCATTTAAGTACATTTTTCCAATAATCTACTTCTCTTTCATATTGAGATAGCAAAACTAACTACTCTATCAACAGCTGTACTTCGTATGAGATAAGTCATGATAGACTGCCTACGTGTGAGCTATTTTCATGCACCAAAATTATGTGATTAATATGTTTCCAATCATTGCATCCATTCGGCAAACAGAAGCTTATATTAGAAGGTTTGAATAAACAACATAAAAACAAAATAGAGATTTCTTTGAAGGTGAATATAACAACCATTTTCTTTCAACGAAATTCCTTTCGATTGCTTTCCTTTATTGAAATTCTTTATTGATTTTCCTTATTTGAAAATCTTTATTTTGAAAAAATGCGGGCCCTTTGCTAATCCAAAACTCTCCAAAACTCGCCATAAAAAAAAGCATGAAAATAATCACCAGGATCGTGCGAAATGTTTTCTGGGGCTGAAGACTGTTGTTGCTCAGCTGAAGCAGTTCTCGGTGAAGCCGATGTAGTTTGGCCATCGAGACGTTCGCTTTCTGCACAATATGATTCATTGATCTCTTTTTCTGAATTGGAAGACGTTAGTTTGGAACATGTGGGTTCTGAAGTTCCCTCAGTTTGTTGTCGGTGTGACTCGTGTGGAAGATCAATTTGATCAATACTCGCAGGCCTCATAGAAGCCCCTGGCGTCAAATTTAATGTCAATTTTGGTAACTTTTCAATTATGCCCTTTTGGTGTGCAGCTTTTTTTCTGAACCACTAGGATATAATTGTTTCGACATTTTAATTCAATATTTTCTAACACTAAATACAATCGCAAACACAATACACCAATTTCAAGTTCAAAGACGAGGGAGCTGACTTTCATTCCCGAGAAGAAATAACACAAAGTGGTGGTAAAGGGAATCCCGAATGTCGTATTTAAAATTAAGGGAAAGTTCCAGTGTGTTACCTTTTGGTTATATCACTCATTGTGCATCGCATTTATTACCAACATAACAAAAAAGACAGTTGCCAGTGTCGTATTAACATGAGCGCCAACAGTACAAAAAATTGTCACATTAATTACAAAATAGCAGCAACAGACTCTATCTTATACTAAATAAACCAGCTTATATGTAATACACTGAATATTTAATTTGATTTAATTTCTTTGTTGACGGTGGTACACTTCTTTTACATTATTAGTACCTGAAAGACTGAATTTGCTCGGGGGGTAAAAACACAAAGAAAACATTGTTTTCCACCACTATCAGAGCTTGCCCGGGAAGCACGATTGTATAGTGTAAAACTAAGAGACTGAGATAGTTCCGTTCCACCACCTCCCTATAGATAGCTCCCTATATCCGCAAAACACTCTCTTTTAAAGATTGCCTGCCCGCCGGCAGTATCGATGTTTTCCACACAATTTTATTTATTTACGATATGAAATGATCTTAGTGAAAGTCGAGACCTACCTCAATGGATTCCTCGTACCTTAATCTCTATACCCTGCACATTTCACCAATCTTCTGTGGCATTTAAGAAACTGTCCTATAAACAAATAAATAAATATACAAGAATTCGTCCTTTATAGTACAAGATAAGAGAACATGAATACATATATACATACATACAAACGTACACATGGCTACACTGCCAACTGGAAACGATTTCAGTTACTCAACGAGTAACTGTTCTTCTAACCATCCCATCACACCGCCGAATATATAATGCAGTGAATATATGTATAATATTCACTGAATATTCAGTTTATTGCACTTATTATTCAAAAATACTTTACATTTTTTACAATTTGAACAATTATTGGTAGAAAAATTGTTCATCGGTTGGTCTGCTCTCACAGGGGCTAGAGCAGGGGTCCACAAATTTTTTGGATATCGACCCCTTTTAAAATATCTGTAACAGTTTCGACCCCCTCAACTTTATTGCTGAAACAATGTGTATCTATGTATGTATAGGTTTAAATAAAATAGGCAAATCTTTTCAATAATCTAAGTATTTATTATTTATGGCACACATATTTTACGTTGCACATACTGTCGTAAATATATAACATAATTGAACTCTTTTTTTTAGTTAGTTGAGATTAATGTGATGGGCGGGATTGGTGGCATCTTACGAGCTTGTCAATATCTGGTCCGAAATTGCTAATTTTCAGGCTTAAGACCCCACGAAAATCCACTTTGAGTTTGTTTCTTTGTTTCGATAAGAGACAATGAACATGACTAAACCCGCTTTCGACCATATGTGAACTTGGGAATGTGAACAAATAAGGAAGAACGGTATCAAACAGTTTTGGATATTTTTGGGTAATATTAAAATTTGTCCAAAAATTACTTGAAGTTAGATGTTTAAAACGTGTTTGCGCTTCAACATCATATGATAACTCAATAAGTTTGTCTTCTATATCAGCTCGGATTATTTCAACATCTATTGAAAATGGAGCAAAATCTTTAATCAATTGATCAAGATGACTTGCATATATTTCCAAGTCATTGTGTGTTACTTTTAATTGCTGGAAGTTTGGGAAGTATTAAAAATCTCTTTGTAATATTGAAGATTTAAACAACTTCATTTTAACGCGGAAAGCTGATATAACTGTCCGAGCTTCTATAATTGTAATATCCTTGCCTTGTAGACGTGTCTGAACCTCATTAAATTTTGAAAATATATTTTCTGTGTTGGGCCATTTCATCGATACGACGTTGCAACCGTTTTCTTACTCAATGGTAAGCATTTTAAAATTGGATTGGAAATTGGTTTCGTTTCGTTTGTTAACAATGGTAGGAATCCAAACTTTAAATATTACAAACAATACTGTCTGCATTTCGTTTTAGTTACAGGATCTGCCATAGTAATATATAAGTAGTTAAAAATAATAAAGGGAAAACAAATGGTTTGCGGGACCCTGCGTAAAGATGGCCCCTAGAGCCTATCTTCAAACCACAAAAATATAATAGTGGATCTGTCAAATATAAATGCACATGATTCTGAACTGTTAACTTGAAGTATAACGTTAACTCCAAATTTGTGTTGGTACCCCTAAAATGTGTTGTGAATAGTGTGAATTTTTTCAAATTTTGCCATGGTCAGAACACTAACTGGCTAACTGGCTCTATACAGAACACGAAGCGGGATGCCAACAGGTCTGTTTCTTGTTGTATCATGGCTGCGAAATTTTCATCTTTCCCAGGATATTTAAATGGTGCAAATTTATTTGCTGTTAATTTAATTTTAGATTGATTGATTACTTGCACTGCAAGTCCCTAGTTGTTCCTGTTTGCCTTTTCAGGGTCTTTCCAGGTCTAGCTGGTCTTCTGTTAAGGTTTCTGTGAGATATCGATCCTGGGATAAAATTTAATTTGCTAGTTTTAATTTAATTTTAACATCAAATTAAGCAAATATTATTGTCATATCTTGATGATATCTAAAATGATTCAAAAAGTTAGAGTACAAACCGGAATTCAAATTTAGTTATAACACTAATCAAAATTTTTAACTTCTTCGTGTTTACATTACTTCTTCTCTAGTCACGTTATAATTTTTCTATGCAGGTGAAAATTTACTTCAACGTTTAATGAGTAACCCAGCGCACTCGGTAGAGCACATAGAGAAGCAGCAACGATCGGTGACCCCGCAGGAGCTGCGTCAGCAGAGGCCGGCAGACCGAAGGAGCGTTCCCATTCCGATGCCCGGAAATGCCTGCGTGAGTCTCGAGAGGAAAGCAGAAAACGGCTTAAACTTTATCAGGGTCGCCTCGCCGCATCATTCGGCGATCCCCGGCACATCCCCGCTGACGGCGCTCTTCATTCAAGCGCAGTCGGCCGACGACAGCGAACTCTTGGGCACGTCACCGTTGGCGCAAATACTCGAGACACCGCAGAAGCCATCGTTAATGCCGCCCATGATGTTCACGACGTCGGCGAGCAAGGACAAGTCCGAGATATTCTCGACGAGCATGGATAGTAAGGTAAAGGCCATCGAGCCGCTCACAAGGAACCAAATGTTGCAAGCCTTAACGTACTTGATGAAACACGATTCGGAGTTTGTTACAAAGTTACATGAAGCGTACGTTAAGTCGATAACGGAAATGGTAACGAATAACAGTAACTCTTTAATATAAAAGTAGTGACACTTTTATTTTATAATGGTTTTTAGCTTAGACTGACTTTTAATCTCATGATTACAAAGTATTAATTTTTTTTATAAGAGTATAAAAAAATTATTAAATTCAAGTCTTAATATTATTTACAGTTAACGACATCGTTATTTATGTAGTTGTTATATCTATATATGACATAATATAGATTATTTCTTTTTATAATTATTATCTACGGACTTTGTATTATAAAGTTCTACGAACTATAATTATTATCTACGGATTTTTACTGATCAGGACTTGAAATTGAGCAGTGTGATTTTCAAAATGTGATTGATACAAAACATAACTGAATAGTATATTTTAACTAGTGTTAATTACCTACTGTTTTTCGGTTTCTACGCATAGGTACGTGTATTTGCGGGACACTAGTCTTACGAATTAAACTCTCGATGTTATAACTAGTTAGCGGAGAAATGCTTACAACTATCAAGCGTAAATGTGCTATTACACTTAGAGGCGTATGCCAATTGTAAAATATAAGAGAAGTTTTTAATAATGTAACATTGATGTCGATCTTTGACGTGTACGAAATAATGTTGTAAAAAAACATATTTAAGCAGCTGCTGGTTTTGTATTGTAGTTGTCGACTATTTATTGACTTTTTTGGAAAACTACAATAAAATTGAAGTAAACTGAAGTTGTTTGAAATTGCTTTTTATTGAGAACAAACACAGCATTGATTTGTTGAACCACGACAGGATCAATTTTGCCTTCAAAATATGTCCTACCAATCGAAATTTAAGTGTTTCAGGATGTGTTCGAAAACATACTGTTAATTAATGGAATTTGATAGGATGGCTCGTTTTAATAGGAATGCTCCAACGCCGTGGTAGATTTTTTTTTTACTGAAACTATTGAGATGAAATAATAGTATTTCAAAAAGATGGCTCTGTCAACAATAGTCAGGTCGGTCAGGTCAGCATAGGTGCAAATCAGCGCCATCTGTTAGATACTAGCTGAACTTACTGTTTAACAAATATGTATATGATTTGACATCACTGCCATTTGGTAAGAAATAGCTGAACTGTATATATAATTTAACAAATTTTCGCTAGTCTACCAGGCGACGCAGCATTAACATAGTTTGATGAATTTCTAGCAAATCACTCTGTCCCAAGCTAGCAGACATAAACTGTCCCATACCGTGCGCTATCTACTGAATAAAAGCTGAACTAAATAGTAGCATACATTTCCGATAGATGGCGCTGATTAATGATACCCGAGTTACATACAAACCGCATCACTAAAATTGTGTCAACATACAAACCTCCGTTGAAAGCTGCGCTAGATTTAGATACATTATTACCTTAATAATAAATTAAAATACATTACCTGTTGGAATGAATGAGGTCTCAATAAAACGACTTTTTGTGAAAATATTCCATTTTATTACCTCATTGAATTGGCATAATAATAAATATTAAACTTGTATCTTAAAAATTACACAAGACAATCTATACATAAATACATCACAAAACTAAATTACTTATGCTACATTATTATCATACAGACTTATGTACAAAATTGCAAAGTATAAAATATATCTCGTGTTTTTCATTTCAACGGTGTTGCAGATAACTAGATGCGATGTAGGTGTAAGCCGCAAATCAAGACGGTGTTGCGATTTATATTGAATGAAATACATCTGAGATGGTATATAAAAAATACAAAATAAATGTGTATCGAGACTCTTGTCGAATGAATGATAATTAAAAAAAATCTACAGAGTACAGTCTTCTTCGGTGCATTTACATATGCTAAAAGTAAAACGTATCGAGTAAGTATATTGTGAACACAACCAACTGGTATCAAGAATGATAATTATCGATGTTACATATAAAAAATATGTAGTATACAGGATGATTAAGTTTCAATTTTATTTATTTATATTGTTATTTCAATATCACAAGTTTATGAAATTATAAGAAAGGTATTGAAGAAAACATGTGATTGTTTTGCGACACCCTGTATACACAATTTGATCGATTAGTAATGATTTGAATCACAGTATTTGGTTGCTTACAGAGGAATTAATCGGTTACTTATCTAAGTACAAATTGTATTAATAACATAATCGTCCTGTTTCTTCGTATAAGCGACAGCAAGCCTTCAGATTCTAGTACCCATTGAATCATGTCCATCTTCGTTGTCACAGCCATTAATTTATTAGTCCATAATACTTCGTCTAAGATCTTCGACATTCATTTCTGCAAATTGGACTTGTCGTAAGTTTTCGCTTTCATCAGTCCATTTTTCACGATGATATTATCACAAAATAAATTCTTATGATGAACTTCGGGGTAACTGTGTGCGTACTCGCTGAGGCCCATCTGTTCCAGGTTTAAGTAGGGGCCCTCGATCTCCGACAGGGAGTGGTTATAGGGATTCCTCGATACAAATCTCGTTGTGTTGATGTTCTTCGGAGAATTTGTGCCTTCCAGTTCATTCTGTACTAAGAGGGGAGCTCTGATTTGTTGCAGTTCTTCCGTGTGATTCAAATAGACCGGATTGTGATGGATGGGCATCATTTCTTTTTGTAATGGTAGTCTGTAGTGATGTTCGATATTATTCTTGTTTTGAGTTGGAACATATTTCTCTCTGCAAAAAAAAGGAAAAGGCAATGAAACATTTCGCCTTTCTTTATGGTTTCAGAAAAAAACAATTGTTAAAAAAAAAGAAAATTAAATATTCTTGGGAAATGTATGCCCAGAAAAGTATTCTTGGGATTTTCTTCCTAGGTGAAGATTACTCTACATGTGAACACTTTTACTAGGGTGCTACATAATTATACCTATAAAGATTACTGCACTTTTTTTATAATGCTTTTTATGTTCTTTCTCTTCGTTTATATTTAACGTTTAAATATAAACGAAGCAGAATTGCAACACAATTATTTTTAATCATATACTATTAAACGCGCTAATCTTGTATGCATGCATGTATGTATGTGCGTATGTATTCCCCAGATCTGGAAGACGAGTTTAAGTTGGCGAGATATGTCTCGATAAAAAAGTGTTTTTTGTGTTTTACCCGCGGGAAATTGATTGAGATAGGTACCAACCTTCAAGAAAATGGAGTTTTTCCTTATTATAGCTAGGTTGCGGATTTTTCAAAACAACAAATATGTAAGTGCATTTAATATGTCATTGACTTGGCTTTTAATTTTCAGAAGTGCACAAATTATATAATAAGAATTACTTACCCTAACTTATATCGACTATGTTGACTATTCTCGCTCCTCAGCAATCGCACAGCCAACATAATGAGCACCAAGACGATGACAGTACCGCAAATAGGAACTGCTATGGTTGCAGCTTTGAACCAAACTGCGGTTTCCGAGTATTTCAGTTCTTCTATTTGAGATCGTGGTTTTAATGGTTGTTTCCTACTGGTATTAAATAGCGTTTCTGGAAAACAATCAAAAACAAAGTTATCCCATTTGTCAGACACACGGCATTGTATACAGTGTATTCCGAAAGCGTTTTCATAAACCCCTTACCAATTTTTAACTTGAAAGTACTAACTGCAAGTGTCTCTCTAGTTCTTCATGACAACAATCAAAATGATATTTGCAATTGGATGATTTAAATCAGACATTGTGATCCTTACCTGATTCGTCAATTAAATGTGTAGTTTCAGGACTATCAACGTGGTTGCACAGATCCCTGTAGCAGCAGTACAAAAGAGATCTGGGATGGGATTTTTTCTTATGACTAACGTGCATATTGGGGTTGATTTGGCACCATTCCCTTTGTTCTCTGCAACAAAAAAAAAGAGAAAAATATATTAACCGTTCGGACGATCAAAGAAAAAATTATCTTAATTTAAACAATCGTAAAACAAATCTTAGTGCAAACTGTGGTTAGCGACGCCTATATTTAGAGAGCGCTTTTAGCAAAAGAATCCTTTTATTGCATAAACATAATTAACTCTGTGACTATCAAACGAACCGCTTGATAAGCGTATAATTAAGAACAGAGTGTTCTATGTCGGATGCTAATATTTATTTTAGATTGAAATGTTAAATAGGGGTATTGTTGGGAAACTTTTTTCGTTGGTTTTTAGGTTAATATTTACTTGCGTTTATTTATTTATAGAGGTTTCATAAGAAGTGCTAGTTTAAATAAAAATGTTAATAAGATGTTATTTATACGTACATAGAGATAAAAAGTTATAGTGTATATGTCCCCGATTAGGACATATTTTCCTAAATTGTCAACGGTCCTAATTGGCAATTGTTCTAATCAGAAAAGTCACTTTTTACTACTTCAAAGCGGTGGGTCAAAAAAAAAATTATTGATACACAAAATATGATTTGTTTTTTAAATATAACAAGAAATCCAATAAGGAATGTATGGGAGATTTTTTCTCCTAAAGATCGGGGTAAAAATGGCCTTTCCATTTTTAATACTTTTATTCGTCGACCGGTTTCGGTGTCGTAGTACCATCATCATGGACAAACATGGACTTTTTGATTACAAAAGTATCATTATAAACTATAATTAAAATCACGTGTTAAATTATTGTAAATATTAGGTTAAGTGTAACTTACGTTCTACATTTCTATGAACTATGCTAACGTTTGAATATTAATCCTGATTGGTTGTATTGTACATCGAAGAAGTTTAATTAGATTATAACACATTTGAAGTTACTTAAAACAAAAATTAGATTATTTCTAAAAGACATACTTGCTTACGGCTAGGTTTGCAGTATTAAACGGAAAACCGATCGAACAATGTGGCCCGCATTAAAAGTTTTTAGGTTTATTACAGTATACAAGGTCACTGATTCTTCTATTTGATATTAGATTGCGCTGTAATACTGTTTATCTTCGTTTATCGGATAACATTGGTGACAGTTTTTCTATCTTGCGTTCTTGTCAAAACTTTTCTTAAAATTAATCTTTAAAAACTTAACTTTACTTATTAAGTCTCAGTTTTTGTTATATTTAGCGCGTTCTTTGCAAAACGAAAATAAGTATTACTTTTTAATATTATGGAGTATCGTAAATTATATGTAATTCACTACGTCATTAGAGTATACCGTGTATATAACTTAACAAATAAATGAGAGG
>JAWQRJ010001647.1:0-15257 GCA_033557515.1 Diorygopyx duplodentatus | reverse complement strand
GCATTCATGTATTATCCTGGTAAATATTATCCTTAACTTTTTTCTGGTATGTCTTAGAGTTTTGGAGATATTAAAGCAAATAGCGAAGGGTTGTGTTGCCGATAGAGCGATCCACTCCCCGAAAACGGACGATTCCGCAGCTAAAAAGGTTACCGTTGTTCTTACACCACATCAGTCTATAAACCCACCAAGTTTCATTTAAATCGGTGAGACACACTTGCCTGTGTTCCCTTGTTAGTTCACTTTTTCAGAACACATGACAACTGAAATAATTTGGACTATTACAATTCGCAAATCCGTTCAAAATACTTTACATCACGATTTTTGTAATATATTTTCCACTTACCTTAACTTAAATTGCTTGAAATAGTCTAAATTACTATAAAATCGATATTGTTTCGCGGGCGAATGTTTATTATTAAATGTGTAGATTTCAAACTGAACAAAACCATTGCCAATCACACATGTCAAAAGTATTTTACCTTAAACTTTAATGTCCAAATTTCCACAACCTACTGAGGTTATTATCGGAAGTTTCAACTGAATTCTGAATTTTCCTATTTCATTTCCATCATAGAGTGATTAGGAGAAAGAAAATTTGTTTTTTCACTCTACGCTATCTACTTTATCTAAGGACTCATTACGAGGAATTCGTTGCACTCACTTCCTCGTTCCTTCAACGAGTAGACATGAATTATTCTCTGGAATAATTTTCATTCCCTTCCTCTGCGGAGGAAGAACTTTTCGGTCTTTCTTTTTCGTTCACTCCACGATCAAGATCTCCTGTATGATTATTGAACCACTTGATCTTACCTATTTTATTGGAATGATCTGCACCTAGATGTGATTCGAACTTGTCGAGGACACTGTCACAATGTTCCTGAAAAATTTCTCGACGATCTTTCATAAATTCGCTGAAAAGGTTAATCTTAACAACTTTATCGAAACTAAGATAAGTCCAGCAGTAACAAAAGTGATCTAGGATGTTGCGTCGATCAACCCTGACAAATTTAAGAATCGAGTGGAATGAATTGTGTTCCTGGTGTTCTGTAGATCACGCAAATCACAATTGATCAAAATGGAGCGGTGGTTGTGTTCAATTTAAAAGGAAACTGTGATCTTTGTACTTAGCGTCCCAGAAGTGTATTTGTAGAATTTTGGCTCGTTGATTTAGAAGCTATAATTGTTTTCTCGTATTTAATATGAAAAATTATGCTTGGAATGTTTGGATTATTTAATTATAAATCCTTTCCAAACTGAATTACAAGTTATTTTTATTAGATCAACTCCAAGATGTCCAAGATCTGATCTTTCTACTCACTATCTGGTACCAGATAATGCCAATTATTCTTATTTTTAGTGACTGATAATATAAATTGGGTGACATAGCACCTTTTTAACGAATTACATTTCGTATATGTATTTAAAAACAGTACAACAGAAATGAGTGGTTGTGATCACTCACACGACTTTCTCTCACTTAACCCCCCGATCTTGAAAGGGTGCGACTTTGGACAAAGAAATATTTAAATATGTGATATGCGAGCACTTTAAATGACACTTCAAATGTCCAATAACTTCTAAACGGTGCGACTTTGGACAATGTATGTTGAATAAAATTGACCACAAATTCGACAAGGAATTTAATAAACTGGTACATTCTGGAAAGCACTGCGGATCGCAGTAAATTCGACACGCCATACAAAGATGGCGCTAGCAGTCCATAAAAATTTCAAATAAATTTACCACGCGATATAAAGATGGCGCTAGCAGTCTTTACTAATTTGTGAATTTTTCAATAAATTTCTCAAATTATTAAAGTAGATTTTAAAGAAATTAAATTAATTGGTTGGACTGTGAAGCTATAATTTACCTTCTAAAATAATAAAAGTGCAAATACATTTCAATAAAGATGCCAATCAATTTTGTTAAAAATAAAATATCTTTTATGGATATTACTTAATAAAATATCTTTTCATTTGAAAAATAAACTTCAAACAAATAATTACAAACAAAAATTGAAAACAATAAAAATATCATATTATATTGATTTTCTCAAAAATAACACAAACACACCTTTGCCTTTGAATAAAACATCGATGAGACTTTTTGAAAGAAAAGATATTTTATTCACAGGAAAAGGTGTGTTTATTTTTGATAAATAAAAAAAGGATATAGTATCATTTTTGAATGATCTTCTCCATACATGAGTGAACTTATTATAAACAATAAAGAAGTAATCATTGTTTAAGTAACTTGAAAACAACTTTTTTACATTTTATTGTTTTCTTTTATATATAGAGAAGCAGAAAAAGTAGTTAATAACATGAAATATAGATCATGTATTTTGATGTAACTAACAATAAATAGAAAAGATAGCAAAAAGAAAATTTGAATTATTTTTAATGAATGGAAAATTTTAGTTCGTTGTTTTGAATAAATTTTAATTTCCTTAGATATCATCAGAAATTGCAAAAAAAAATTTATGCAAACAATTAAATATTAAATGCAAAACTCAATGAGATTTTGATATATCTTGATGTATTATATTAATAACATGAAATATAGATCACGTATTTTGATGTAACTAACAATAAATACAAGAGATAGTAAAAACTTGAATTATTTTTATTAATTCTAATGAATGGAAAATTTTAGTTATGCTAATCTAAGACTAATAGTACCATACATGGCAATTGGTCTGTCTGTCCACCCATTTGCCTGTCTGTACGTCCGTCCGTCTGTTAGGAACACTTTTCCTATTTCTATTTATTTTAGGAAAAAAAAGTTTCTAATAAAAGTTTCATTGTTTCAAAATTGCAAACAACTTTTAAATTATACTGTGTACCCCAGCTTAACGTGAATAAAATTAGTAAAATGGTTATGAAAAAAAAATCAAAAAAGAACTTGAAACCCCATGCCAACTTTGTTCTAAAAAAATACATTATTTTTTTTACTTTAAATGTCCAATAACTCTTAAAGGTTGCGAAAATGGCCAAATGGCTTTGGTCAAATATATGTTTAATAAAATAGACCGTAAATTCCATAAGAAACCTAAAAGTGTAATAATATACAGGGTATTCCCATTAAAAATCTAAAGTTGTATAGCGTCTTGAAGAAATGGGGCAGCCTGCACATATGTAAATACTTCTAGAAAGACTGAAACCATACAGCTTAATTGCAGCAGTTTTATTGGAATCTTTTTCACCTAAAAGAATTATTAGAACTAATTGTGTAACGGACAGCCGGACAGACAGACCAATGACCAAAAATGGACCATTAGTCTTAAAATACCATAATTCGTCCAGATATGTCAAAATCTCGCCATCAAAATTTTGGACCGAATGCATACTTTCTCTTTATATGAGAGAAAATAAAAACGGTTGAAGTTAGTGTGTTCATTTAAAAGGATTTTTTAGCATGTTTATGCCTTTCAATTTCCATTTGTTTTAGAAGATCTATTTTACGACCTTTATTTACATTACTATTCACCTTTATTATTCATGTATAATTTTAATGTCATGATAATCAATTGTGTCTGGTATAAAACTTACGTTTATGTAGTGTGAACTAGGTTTCGACTTATGTTCTTGAATATTTGTTTAATTTACGTCCCATTTGACCTATATAGAAACCTTCACAGTTATTACACGTGACGAAATAAATACAGTTCCCTTCTAGAGCAGGAATTTTCTATTTTTATAATAGGATAATACATTGCAAGGTTTGTTATTAGTACTAAAGGCAGGGTTATAAGATAAATTTTACTAATTTATCTTAGTATAAATTTTGTTAATATTAAATTAAGTTAAATTTGTAGATTTATTAAGATGGGTGTTAGGAATGTATCAAGGCTCGCTTTTTATACGTTGTTTAGAAATAATCTTGGCATTAATAATTTTGATGTTGAAACTATTGTTTCCAACAAGATCGAATATGTATTCTATTTCATTTTTATGTGATTCAAGGGATAGTTACCCTCTATCCCCTGAATCATCATACATTAAAAGCTTGCTAGATGAATGAACGAAAGACGGCAGTTTTATGAGAAAAAGGGTGTGAAAAGTCATAAGGGATAATAAAAGGGATGTAGGTAGGTTTTCTGTATACGTCAAAATTTGGGAGCTTATTTACGTTATGGTTATGGAAGTTAATGTTTTGTTATATTCGATTTCTCTAGTATAACCCAGATTAATGTGTATTTTATTTATGTATTGGAGAAAAAAATCAAGGATTGAAAGATTATCATTCCATATACAGTCTTACCGGCATATTTACCGGCATTTTTGGTATCTTTCGCTATTTCAGCGTAAATTTATTTTACGCTCCTGTTTTCTCTGTAGATGCTCAACTAATCGAAACAGATCTTTTTGTATATTTTCATTAAATAAAGCAAAAAATAAATTAATTTGTTAATCATTAAATAAATCAAAATGAAAGAATTTAGAAACAAATTGAAAGAACACTTATGTCTGTAAGAAAAAGTACAATACCTGTCCAAGATGCAATTGGGAGAACAGTTCCATTCAGAAATGACGTCGCTGTAAACGAAAAGTATGATTGATAAATAGGATCCATTCATAAACCGTTGCACAGTGGCCTACAAAAGCCTGCACTGCAGAGAAGAAAAAGAAAAGTTCATACCAAATGTGCTTAGCGACAAACAACCAAAGAAGTACATATCACGACGTGTAAGGTTAAGGAAAAATGAAAACAGGAAAGTATGTATATGACTATAGAAGATTAAATAAAAATAAAACAAAAAGGTAAAGGGAGAAATGTGCTAAACTTTGGGAGTTACCAATTCAAATAAATGTACCAATTTTTTTTAAATATGCCGACTTCAAAAATACACTAAAAAGTTAATTATAAACAAGGTGTTGCAAACAATGTGTGCGGAAACTATATTTTTCAGCTACGCTATGATAGGTCTTAGGAAAAGTTAAACTTGAAAATTAACATTTGACTGTATGTTGGCGGAAATGCTAATGTTAGCTGAATTTACCGCATAGTGAATTGATAATCTAATCCTTTATTGAAGTCGTTCAGAAAGTATTCATATCGACATAAACATATAAAGTATGTATACACTATGTATATTAACTAGTTTTATTATTAAGTGGGTATAATACGGCAAGTGTCTCAATTTAATAGTGTTTTAGTCAACGTTTTATCCTACAGTAATATAATTCTTGTATTAAATATTTAAATTACAAATATAAAACTAAAGTAACATTTACAAAGTTGCGGGAATATGGTCTCAGGATTATTTTTCCTTTCCAAGCAATGACAAAACTTTTCCATTTTCACATACCAAGTAGATAACGAAAACGTAATTTTATCGCTTACGCCTCAGATTGCGCACAACTTCACAACAATCCCTCCGACGTCATCGTAAAATGACAACAGTTTAAATGTTAGGATAGTTGTCACTAATTGTCAATTGTGTTATTATTAAACTAATTTTTCAATGTCGAATTGATACATTTGGAGCATAAAAAGTATGTTGTGCCATCACTAAAATATGAACCTATGAACCACAATAATTGAAAATCTTCAAAGACGAATTGTAAGAGACATTTTATTAAATAAAAAGTGGAATAATTTCCAAAAATAATGAAACTTGAGTTATTTATTAATTAAATTAATTCATTAATTATTAGGTAATCAGTCGAACACTTCTGCTTGTTACTATAAACTAGCCTCTATATTATACTACCACAATGTATAACATATAGCAGAAAACACTTATTACACATATTACATCAAAATAAGTTATTTTGATGTAAGTTAGAACACAATGTATTGCAATTATTTCGTGTAGAGCGCTACGAGGTCATAATCCAAATACTTTCTATAATTAATAAAAAATTTGATTTGCTAGTAACGAAACTGATTTAAAATGTTCTACATCGTTTGTGGTGTGATATACTCATAAGTTCTATATATATTTAGATACCCAAAAACGCAAATAACTAATATTGCACCATAGTTGGATATTTCTCTCGCATCTACAGACATAAGTAAATTTTGTCACGTCATCTTAGAATTTTATTCAAAAATATTTACTTAACATCAGAAAAACCAAAGATGGAAAATTCCTTTGTGTTTAAAAATCCAGTGTTTCCTGGATTATTTTTTTGATGGTTGAATAATTACTTGAGGGCTCACTTAGACTTCTATTCTTAGCACCATTTTATCTAGATTTATAATCGTCGTCTGACTCCTTATTGCTAGTTACACAAGGCAGTGTCGTTATCCGAGGCTATTTTTGTCACTTAAAAATACCGAGTGTAAAACAAATAAACATAGGTGACTTTCAATTCAAATGTCTTAATGAACGCATGGTTCCATAAATCTTATGCACACCTGCGTACGTACATAACTTTATATTGTTTATGTATTTGCTATCGTCGGGGAAATTTAATATTTGGACACTTTTTTATCTCAAATAAATGCAACAAGGTACTTAATATCTATTTATTTATACTTATTCCAAAAAGAAATAGTACACAAATAGTTTCTTTCATACTTAAATCTACCAAGTTCTAAATTATTGATGAAAAATTCTACAAGTAATAGTATTAATATATTATATAAAGTGTATATATTATAGTAATTGCGATATGTACAAGTATATTATATATATAACTATTTATATGTATATATAATATGGACAAACTGGCCATTATTACAACATAATAAAATAAATTATTCTTTTCGTAAGAGCAACAGAAAGAAACGCGTCTTCCTAAGGATGCATATATCATAATATTTCGATGATATATGAATATGGCTACATGGTAATTTACATAAAAGTACCGTTATGCGTCGATGCACTTGTGTATTTAAAGAAATCTCACGCACGTGTAGGAATGACACGTTATACCGTGTATAAATAATATTTTAGGCCGAGGCCTGCACTAGGAGGGGGTCCGATTATCTCCCTCTCAACATTTTTAAAGAGTAAAAAATTCAGATACAAGTACAAACTGTACAAAAATAAGTACGCAATATTCGTAACATGGGAACTTGTTATTTGAAAAATTTGAATTTGGAAAATAAATCAAATTTCTGGCTAAAATTGAAAAATTAAATTTACATGTAATTCTTTTATTTGAAGAAGTTTCTTAATTCTACACGTAATTAAAGGATTATTGTATAAAGGTGCACCTTCCATCAATAATTCATGTATTTCGCTATTTATCTGCTGTACATTTATCGTGGTTTAAAATATAATAAAAAAGTGGCGTTTTGGAATTTCAAATAAAAGAATTACAAACAAAAAATGAAAACTGAATTTTTGAATATTTATTCAAATATATTCAAAAATAGTACCCCAAAATTTAGACGTTAAAGTGAAAGTTTTGAAATTATGAAAATTGTTTTCAACCTGTCCTATGTTAAACGGTTTCCTCCTTTGAACTTGAAGATGATATATAAAAAATGTAATTTTAATTACATTTAGTAAGTTTAGTTTTTCACTCATTTCTTGTGAAATCCTGGCTGATAAGTCGCTATGGCTTCATGTGTGTTTACAGTAAAAACAAGGCTCTGTGAAAAATTCCATTATCACGTAAAAATGTAAACTGAAATTCATGTCCTCGTTACTGTATCAAACACTATTACACAACGTCCCCTTGCGCACACATTTAAGATTTATTAGGAAACCTCAAATTTTCGTACAGTCTAACTTCTTCTCTTCACCCCTCAGATACATTTGGATCTCTTCGAGTGTTTTTCCTTTAGTTTCCGGCACGTAAAAGACGATAAACACCAAACCTATCGCACAGAATGAAGTGAAAACCAAGAACGGAACGTGCATCCCAAAGTCGTCTTTCATAATTTGAAAGAATTTGGAGACTATCGTTACGATGACGCCGAAGTAAATGTCGGCTAAGCATAAGGCAAACGCTTTGACATTAGTAGGGAACAGTTCTCCTAGTAACAAAACAGGGATGGTGCCCATTCCCAGATTAAAAATAACCACGTAGGTTAGGAGAGCCATTATTGGTACCCAGTGTAGTTCTGTGACATCAAGATCGGTGTAATTCTTCAAATAAATGTAGATCCCTTCAGCTGCCAGAGCGAAACCTGAACCGATGATTGAGAATATCAACAATGGTCGCCTTCCAGTTTTATCCACTAAGATTGAAGCTAAAGTTGCAACTATTAGTTGGATAGAAAAATAAATTATGGCAGCGTGACTTGATGATAAATTAGAACCAGCTTCTTTAAAGATGGTTTTAGCGTAAAAAGTTATCGCAGTCGTTCCACTGCATTGCTGGACAGCTCTTATTCCCATAATTATAAAACAAGCTTTTCTATTACTTCTAACCCTGAACAAATCCCATATACTCCCACAAGATTCCTGTTCTGCCCTTACAGCATCAGACAGCCTGGTTAATTCCATCTCTATATCATCAGTCCCTCTGAATCTTCTCAAACTGCTTCTTGCGCCGTCCGGTTTGTTTCTTATTAGCAAAAAGTAAGGACTCTCCGGCATGAAAACAAAAGTACAAAAATGCAATATTGGCACCAACGCAGAAATCAACGCAGCATAAGTTATGTCGAAGATGGATCCAATGATGTTTATCAGTAGAAATCCGAGTATTGTAGTGACAGGAATAAAGGATCCAAGCAGTCCTCGGATGGACGATCTTGCTATTTCTCCGAGGTATATTGGCAGAGCTGTGAACGCAATGCCATCCGCGATTCCGGCCAGAAATCTTGCGCAGTGCAAGATGGCTACGGAGTTGGAGAAGGCGACCATGATCCACGCGACGAAGTAGAGTGGTGACGTGATGAGCATGGACACCTTTCGGCCTATTCTGTCCACAGTCGCAACGGCCATGAAGCAACCCACCACCGCGCCCATGCAAGGCATCACTGCCACCCATGATCCGTCGGCGTTTGTCATGGGAATGTGCGAGCTTTCATCTAGGAGTTGAGGAAGGGACGGGCTTGGCCATCCAAAGTGCATTCCGGTGCATATTATGACGATTGTGCCTGAAATAAATAGAGATAACGATCATTGTAATGTAAAATAGATTCCTAATATTACAGTTAATCTTGTCATTAAGTGATTGGATTCAGGTTCAATTAATCTATGGTGAGCATAACATATACTTAAAATTATTTTGGAAGAGAGAAGTTCGAGCACATCCAGTTGTACAATTTACTTCACGTAAGATTTTTAGCTAAATGCGAAATACGATATTTTACATTTATCGTGATCAGTGTAAGCAATACATATGATAATACAGATTATTAAAATTACTTTGTATGAACTTGTAGGTAATTGTATAGAATAAAAAAGAAAAAACATTACAATCTTAAAAGAACAGATATTTATTTTCTGGTGGTTGACTGAACAAAGACTCGAAAATTTGCCCACTATCAAAAGTTCTTCAAGTCATCAAAAATGCATATCATTATATTTGTGTTACTTTCAGCAAAAACGTAATTTTGGAATTTTAAATGCTATTTTAATTAATTAGGAATTTTTGTCAGTAACTTATTATGTTACTGACAAATAAGTTAATTAGTTGACAGTTAAATTTAGTTTTTTAAGTATACTCACTACACCACGTGTAGAAAGCAGTTTTCGCTCTCGTATGGTGACGAATTTCGCTCTCAAGAAAAAGTGTACTTTTCTACACCTGTTTTTTTCAATTTTTAGGGTTTATAGGGACTTTTTATGCTATTTTTATGCTAATCATACGTACAATATTTAGTTTGAACCCAAGTGAGTCTTGTAGAAATATATTTAAAAGCAATAATTTTCTTGATAACAGATTATCTTTCACGGAGAGGGGTATAAAATGTACTTGTATAAAATATTACAATACATTTCCATAGAATATCAAGGAATGTAACGTGCTAACGATGTTTAAGAAAAAAGCATTTTTGTTATTGTGTAAGCCAGAAGAAAATTATACTACAGGTGATAGACGGAACGTAAAAACCTAGATTCGTTTTATACTTGTATTTTGTTACTGTAGTGCAAAAATACAATAAAGTGTATTATTATTACATATATCATAATGCATTAAAGCCAATTGTGGCATTAATGTTCATTTCATCCACCCATAGTACACAGAGATTATCATCATCAGAAAAATTATTTGACTTCATTTCTAACATTTTAAATAGTTCGGGCTATATTTTCTATTACTGGCTCTATCTTCAATTTTCGGACTAGTTTCAATAAAGTTGTTGGCGTTGGCAAACAGAATCCTTTCATTGATTTTTTTCTTTTGCAATTTTGGGCCTGTAAAATACATGGCGAAGCACTCTTTTCAATTTCCAAAAAATATCTGCGGCCTTTGTCTTAAAGTCTTTGATCAATTAACAAAGCGATCATTTCTGTAGTTCTAGTTTAAATTATTTATTTTACAAGCGGTAAATGTTATGTTTACATGTGTTCAGGAAATTTTTCTGTTAAAAATTAGGTAGAGATGGAGTTTGCAATAAATTAATAAAAATAGTTTTGGTTTGTAAAAAGATAAATTTACAATGAACCATTTTTAAACCGAAAATTAACATGCCTAAAAATCTTTGCCGTAGAATGACTATGCTGGTTTTTAATGATTTAAAATAAATAAGATATCACAATTATTCGATTAATTTTGTGGATTTCTATTATTTTGGTTGTGATATAGAAGTAATACAAACTAACGTTGTGATCATGTGTAATCTTTTGCTTAAATTTTCCATTTATTATTGTCTCTTGTTCAGTTTTGAAATTGTACCATTTATCCTTGAAGTTTTTAATTCCTGTTAATATTAAGTTTTTAATAATTTTAATTCTTAAGCAAACTTACTAAATTGTAAAGAGGAAGACATGAAACTATAACTATACCTAAAAACAACCTTCACGATCAAGTTATTTCCCACAACTAATGACTCCAATTGTCTTTTTGAATGTCATTGAAATACTATTAGCACTATTGAATACCATTTCATATTATTATTCGGTACCATATTTTCTATAGTTTGAACTTAAATATGATTGTAAAGCTATCTCCGATATTGTCATCTATTATTATTGAGTTTTAGGTCCCTCATTTAAAGTGTCATCCCTAAACTAATGGAATAAACCAGAGTAAACAGGGCTGATTTGTATAGTTACATTTACATTTACATAAATAAATATATCTTAGATGAACTAGTGCAAAAAGTGCAATATCAAAAACATATTACAAACTCAACATATACATATATCGATACATCTTTATAATGTAATTTAGAAACGAACTTCCCCACTTTGTTAAAACAAACAAATCAAACACTGCAAATTTGCGCAACCCAACTTTAGATGACAGCTTTATTTAATTTTCGACTCAGAATGTACTTCGTTCGTATGTTGCCAACGTGTGAAAAATAAGTAATGGTAATGTCACCACGTGAAAGATTTCTGTAGCTACTTTTGGACTGCCGAACATGTAAGTAGATGTAAACGTGATGTAAACCATTTGACGTGTACGAATATATACTTTCCAAAAAGGTTTAGGAGATTTGTATAGTATGAACGATTTGCAGAGTCGTTAGCTTAGTTGCGAATATATGTAAAAGTTTACATCAGTACTTGCAACAAATATTCTACCATTGTATTGCCTTACTAGGCACATGGTACTCCATTTTGCCTGGCTGGGCAATGAGTAGTATTATTATAGTAGTGGTATAAAACCACCTGGTAATACACCTGGTTTTTAAAAAATCATGTATTAAAGGGTTAAGATACAAAATGATTTTACTGAAAGTCGGGACATATATCAATCGATTTCTGGCACCGGATTAAAGCCGTCTTCCGGATCTGGGGTATACATATGCACACACATACATACAAGATTAGCGTTTAATAGTATGGGATTAAGCGAACACAGTTACTGATAGGGTAGGTGCAATTGTTAAATTCCACGTTATCTAAACTATATACCTGTGTACCAACTAACGTGAATATAATCAGTAAAATTAAAGAAAATTTGAAAAAACGCTCGGGCAGGTCAACTTTGTTTTGAAAGTAGGCACTTTTTAGTATTGGTTAAAATAAGAAAATAAAATTTTTGCGCCATCTGCGTAATCTGTGACGTCATTGAGTACTTTTTTAAATGGCATTCTACATTTTTTTTATTCATTAGATAGAGTTTGGCTAAGACAACAATTACGCAATTATGGAAATGGTTTCATTAAAACATTTTCGAGAAAAAAATTGTTGTTCAATAATTTATTGAAAAACACGAACTGCTTAATCAAAGTAAAAGCAATTGAAATCAATTGATTTTTTTTAAAATAATTAAACTAAATGTTCGTGTCCTCCGTTTCGGTAAACATGTAGTGCTAAATCAATTCTTTTAAAAATGTATTATGTTGTAGTCGAAATTACTGCAGTACCTATTGTTACTTTAATGTAGTAAGCGATAGCTTGAAATACCTTGATACTGCAACATAATAAATAAATGAACTGATTTGGCACTACATCTTTGTCCAGAATGGTATTTTATGAAGCAGACAGAATTGAGATATTAATGATGTTAAAAGCTACCCAGTTAGACGTACTTCTGTCAATACAAGATAATCCCCATTCATCACTACGAAAGGTTGTATTAGCTTATAATGTTGTAAAGAATTCAGAAGGCATAAGCCATAAGGAAAAGTACCATCCTTTTAATGTACAACTAGTTCCAAAAAAAAAGTTGTCAGACGATGATTTTGATCTCCATGCTCAATTTTGTAAGGTACTGATCAAGGACTGCAATGAAGATCCAAATTTTGTAAAGGACATTGTTTCTTCTAATGAATCTACATTTTGTTTCAACGGCAGGGTAAACAAACATAACCGCCGCTTCTGGGCGACCGAGAATCTGGTGCAAAGTAAAAAATATTTTTATAATCTATCCTACAGAATGTTTTCATATCTGCAACTTTTCCCTCGAAATTTTTTGATACGATAGATAGTATGGAAAATATTCACATTTGAAGAAAATGACCATTTTCAGTTTTTTTAGGATATCTAGTAGGCGATGCATTTTTTGGAAAAACAAAAGAAGGTCTAAACAGATAAACACCCCCATATTGTTCCATTTAATCGAGTCTGTGGCTCTTACCGTTTCCAAGATACCAATCAGGAGCATCGAATTTGGGACACCCCGTATATTCAAATCATTGTCACTTCACTAGGTTTGCACACTCTTCATGTTATCCAATACCATCTTCACAGTATCATCCCTTACCAGAATACTGGTATCATCAGCAAAATTATGGTTAGTGGGTGGTCATTAACTGGTATATCACTAATTATATAAATGTCATTGAAGTACATGACGAAGAGAAGAGAGCCGAGTATACTACCCTGGGGCACTCCCTTAGTGACGGATAATTGGTCTGAGTGTGTCGACGTTTAAGTTACTATTTGTTTTCTTCCTAAGAAGAATCTCCAACTTTTGCCACAATTTCTGCTTTTGTCACAATTTTTTTTTTGAGAATTCAATTAGTAAGCTGATGAGTCTATAATTAGTTATGTCATCTGGATCGCCTTTTTTGTAAACAGGGAGTATTCTAGCGACTTTTAGATATTCGGGGAACACACCTGCTTCAAAGGAGTAAATTAATAGGTGACATATTGGGTCGACATATGTAGTTGAACGTGTTTTTGAGACGCTGATGGGATTCTCGCCTATTCCAAAGGAATTTGAGTTTCTTAGGGACTTAAAATTTCATCCGTTGAGGGTGGAAAAAGGTAAAATTATTTGGCTTTTCAATGGAATTTTTGGCGAACGGGCTGTGCAGTAGGGTGAATTTTTGAAATTCAAAGTTTCAAGTTGATAAAAAGTTGCTACTATGATCCCATATTTACCAAAAAAAAATTGTTGAAATTGAAATATATTTAGGTCTACCGGAATGATCCTAAAGTTAAAAGTTTTTTAGTCAAAACGATGACGTTAAACTATTTTTTATAAAGTATGTATAAAGCAAAAATAAGTATTGAAGTGCAAAAATGGGCAATTTGAGATGGAATCTATCAACAAAGAATGTATTGCATCTGAAATTTAACATTTATGTCTCCCGGAATCGTAAGAAAACCTCACTTTTTCCAACTGGTCATATTTTAAAAATGTTTACCCATCCTCTAGAATAATTTCAATTATTGTATTTGATATTAATAAACAAGTAAGACTTTTCTCTATAGCATTAACTCTTAATATGTTTTTTTTTTGTTTACAATAGTAATAAACTTAATTTAATATTTTTGTTTTATAAGCAAGTATGTTGTTACTCAAAAAGTTGTTTCTAATGTCATGAACCCAAAAAAAAAGTTGAGACTAATTTAAAATTAAAATGCATTTTGTATGGTTGCTAGAAGTTTACCCATGTAAAAAGTAGCCTAGAAAAATTTAAAACCATCAACAAAATAAAATGAAAATTTTGGATATTTGATAAAATAATAATAATAAGGTTTTTAATTAGATTCCGGGAGACTTATATAGTTAACGACAGAAACAATTTTTTTAACATGAATTGCCTTTTTAAGCTTTACGTTTTTGTACTTGAAAAAAAGAAATTTGCTTTATATTCATGTATATAAAAAAAAAATCAGAAAATCTACATTTTAGACCAAAAAGTTAAAAACTTAAAGTTCATTCCGGAATACCTAAATATTTTTCATTTTCAAAAAAATTTTTTTGGTAATCATAGTGACAACTTTTTACCAACTTGAAACTTTGAATTTAAAAAAAAATTCTTGATAGGATGTATTGGAAGTGTTGGAAGTTAAATGTGAGGAAAACTATTAAAATCATTTGCTAAAAATTGTTGGTTATCATTTAAAGGTAGAGTGAATTTACAGACTTTATCTAGTTGAGAATTAATTATCCGCCACATTTCTATACTTTTATTTTTGGATGTGAGCATTTGATTATCAATTTGGATTCTCTTGTATGTTTATTGATTTATTTGACTTGTAATAGGTAAATGTTGCTTTGTATTCGTGATTTAGATAGTTGGGAGAGGTTAATTCCATCAATTCGCCGGGAAGAGATAGAAGATTGCTTTTCATGGAAGATGTCCTTTACAAAAGAGTATATAACATGTATTAAAATTAAATATTTTTGTAATATTAGATTCAAATTATATTAAAAGCTTTGTGTTATAGCAATATATTTTTTTTTCATCTCCTTGCGCCCCTTCCCCTCTCAATTATCTCGCACACCTCATAGGTTGAGAATTGCTAGTCTAGAAGGAAGATAATAATACGT